>SMDT01000821.1:0-132205 GCA_005392925.1 Aquilaria sinensis
TAATTTTGTATTAATAATAGGCCAATAGTTGAGCCATTATTAAGCTTAAAATTAAAGCCTAATTGGATTAGGGCTTTAAAACCCATTAGGCATGGAAGTTGAGTCTCACTATAAATACAGCTTTTAGTGAGAAATTCGCAAGTCTCCTTGCCCTAGCTTCCTAAAAGGACAGTCGCACTCTTCTCTTGCAATTCCTTGGAGGACGCAAGCTAACACTGCGAGCGCAAGAGAAATGCATCTGCCGGGACACAGCGTGAAGCGTGGTGATCCCGAGAGGCTCGTGTGGATACCATAGAGAGCTTGAACATGTCAACCGTTCAGGTTTTGTGATTCGACTCTATAGTTGAGTGAAAGATCTCAACTAAAAATTAGGTAAGAAAATTTTTGAACACCCGGTTTACCCCATTTCACTTGGATCCTGGAGGGTTTCGGTTAAATTCCACTGCACTGTTTGGCTCCCGAAACCCAACATATAGGTAGAGTCTGTAAGGTAACAACTAGCTTCTGGTGCTTTACCTTTACCCTCTAGCATGTGGCACATTTGGATATGTAATTAGTTGTCTCTTTTCTAATTTGGCCACCAGAAGTGAGTCTTCCAAGTCTTTATACATTTTCTCACTTCCTGGATGGATGTTCAACTTGCTTGTGTGAGGTTCTTCAAGTATTTCATCCCTGAGCTTTGCTCCTTTAGGCACATAGATTTGGTCCTTGAAAATATAGTAATCCTTGCTTTGTAGGCAAAGGATTGATACAAGGAACCTTTTTCCTCTCCTGAAATTTTTTTCAGATTAGGATCTGTCTCTTATGCCTTTCTAGCTTCTTCAATCCATCCAAACTGAATTGTCAATATGTAGATTTGGGGTTCCTACCACTTATGCCACTTATGCCATAGGCATAGTAGACTATTCTGCTCATCATAATCAGTTATGGAGCCTCTTTTCAGAAGGCCAATATACTTCTCGCTCAAGGCATCTGCTACAAGATTGCCTTTGCCCTTTGTGTACTCTGTATAGTAGTCATAATCCTTGTTGTATTCTAACCATCTCCTTTGCCTCATGTTCAACTCTTTTTGAGTGAACAAGTACTTTAGGCTTTTATGGTCAGTGTAGATCACAAAGGAACTACCCATCAAGTATTGCCTCTATTGTTTCAGAGCAAAAAAAACAGTTACCAATTCTACACATGGGTAGGATAATTTTGCTCACGGGGTCTCAACTGCCTTAACCCAAAAGCAATGACATTTTTGTCTTGCATAAGCACATAACCTAACCCAGATCTAGATGCATCTATATATATGATGAAGGGCTTACTTGTTACCACCTCACAAAAATGAGAGAATTACATGTGTGACATAATGTCTAAAAACCATTATATTGTGTAATTATCACCATAGTGATTGAAGTGTGGGGAGTAAAAGGCATGATCCACCTCCTTAAAAATGTTCTAAGTTAGTAACTTGGCCCCCAAGAAAAACCTTAAGGATTGCTTGTTTGCCAAGCAACCTATGGACCTTTTTGTAAGGTTTTGGAAATTCAGGTACTCAATTGCAAAACTCTCAATAAAGAGAGTTGGAGAGTTATGGGAAGGACATGAATGGTATAAAAGTGCTATTGGAGGACCAAATTGGTCATGGAAGATAAGTTTGGACAAAGGAAAGACTAAAGGCATTAAGGACCTAAATGTCTTAGTGTAAACCTTAAGGTGTTCAAGCATTTGACTTAAGTCAACGGGTGGAATTGTGTGGTTATCCCACTAAGGGGGAGGTAGCCAAGACTTGAAAAATGGGTCAAAAATGTTGGGCACATGTGTACCAATGAGTTTAAGACAAATAAACCATAATTAGTGAAAAGGAAAATGACATAAAGCAAGGTTAAGCTTCTTTAAGTGTGTTTTGTGCCCTTAACCTCATTTAGGGCCATTTAGGTGGCCAAATCACTTATCTCTCTCTCATTTTTGTCCTCCTCTAGTGCAAGAACATAGCCACACTTCCACTATAGCCACCACACCTTCAAACTTGCAGTTGATTGAAATTGAAGGTAAAAGGAAGCAATTGGAAGCTATGTGGTGCTAAGACTTGAGTGCGCCTAGGATCAAGCTCCAATTTCTACATACACTCATGGTAAGGGTTTTCTTGCTCTCATCAACTATTTTTTCTAATCTTCAAACATCCATGGAGCTAGGGCTAAGCTTGGAAGAGAGCCATGAGCTTGATCAACAAAGCTTAGTCAAGGGAGTGCACTTATTGAAGCTTCTGTGACCTAGTGTGACGTGCACAATGATGGCGGTAAAGTGAGGTTTTCTAGAGCCCAAAGTTAGTACTAACTAGTGTTAAAATTCTCCTAAAACCAAGAAATAGCTTGAGAAGGGCTGCCATAGTGATTTATTTAAGTTTATTACATGTTTTATGGACTAATTTATGGTTATTGTTGCTGCCGCATTTCATGTGTTTGTTGGTTGTGAGTGGCTGTTGCATTTGATTGCTATATCTTGTGTATATGCATTATGGTTTTGTGTTTAGTTTCTTTGGATACAGGTTTTATTGATGGTTACGTTGCCTATTAAATGGAACTGCTACCCTTACTAAGTTTCACAATGAAACTAACTCCCTTCAATTCGTCATTTAAGCCCAATAGAAATATCCCATTCAAACTGAACTTTGTGGTTTGATTTTTGAGTTGAAATTCCTAGTATATGAACTTCCATATGTCTATTATGATATGGAAAGTTGGTGATTTTAGGAACAACATTTGGTATTTTTTAATGATGGTGTTTATTGTGTTATGCAACAGCCATCCAGCATCCTTTTCTGGAGTCCATTGTGTCTTAGGCACTCTTGTAACTTATGGTGCATATTTAGCTAAGTTAAGAAATTTTATAGTGCATGTATTCATGTACATGTAGTGCTGTAAAATGAGACAAGTATGTGAATATTTGAGCAATGTTTTGGCTATGTACGTGATGTGGTTGCAAAGCTGCCTAAGTGTGAATGATGGGCTGCTTACTTGTGAATTCTGTTTTGGCCACATAAAGTTGTTAAAAGCAAGGGAATCTAATTCCTATGTGTAATGGACATATATGGGAGAGCCTTTGGAGGGCTTTCCCCTTGTGAATGAAGTGTTTGCACACTTATGAAATTTTGTATGGGCAAAATGGTCATAAAAGTGACTAGAATTTCAACTATGCACATAAAGTTCTATATCTCCCTATGTACAAGGAATCTTGGTATGTAATTTTGGCCACAGCTAGAGAAAACCTAGAGGCTAAACTAGGATTTGGAATTTCTTTATTTGGAGCCCTGTAGCCAAAGATATGACATTTCAAATTTGGCCAAGTTACTGTTCAATTGGTCAGAATTTTGTAACAAACTCCAAAAATCCATAACTCGGTCCATAGATGGGCTATTGATGTAAAAAAAAAAAAAAATTATTGGTTTGCTATGAATGTCTACTTGATAATGGAACAAATAAAAAATGGGGCTATTTGGCTAGAATGATACAGTTTATTAGTGGAAGTTACAGGTGCAGTAGCTGGCCACTAGAACTTAAAAAGACTACCTAATGTGTGGAAGCCAAAACTAAAACTTGAGCTAGTGTTTTCCTTCTTAGCTTCCGTGGTGTGCATGAAATGTGAATATGTGTGTGATCTTTGGCCCAATATGCATGTGTTTACATAGTGCCGAAGAGGGCCACTTGGATATGCACACTAAGGGTAGTGTTCTAATGGCCTACAGAACATTACTGATAGCCGAAAGAGTGCTATCGCCCCGAACACCTAAGGACCCCGGGAAAAAGGGAGCCAAACACCTGAGGCATGTGCCCTCAGTAGCCCACCAATACCAACCACGCGAAACTACCATATCGCCTCCATCGGGAGGGCGACCGAACTAGCTTTGAAGGAGAAGTGCCAGCCACCTTCTGCAAGTGAAAGCCCCCTGAAGGGACCAACTTCGGTGCCCGTAAATACCCCGAAGTACCGGTCCGAAGGGTTCACCCCCTCCTATATATGCCAGGGAATGGTCTTGCACAGGGGGGATCTCTCTCCCCTCTTTGCCTAAATACTCTGAGGCTTGGGGCTTCTCCCTCATCCCCTTAGCCCTCGAAAGAGAACACGATAAGCAAGAACCCTAGCGCTTACTACTATTTCTCCACCTTGACTAAACACTAACTTGGGTGTCGGAGGCTCCTCCCTGGAAAAAGACTCTGGGTACCTCCTAACCCCTGTTTTTGGAGTGTTTCAAGCAGGCCCTCTGACCATGAGACAAAGATGCTGTCGGCCATTCCGGGTGACCCACACAGAACACCCCCTCCCCGGGTTCATCTGCACATCCGGAAGCCCCTGCTGCAGTCTCCACGGTGCACAGTGGAGATCCTGATGGCCCCTATCGCCATCATTTGGCACCGTCTGTGGGAACCACTCTCAAGCCGTTGTTGTTGAGAACTCGGCATTCTAAGGACCAAGGACTTCCGAGGTCCCCGTCCGCACCAGAAGACCAACCGGTGACCAAACCACCATGGCAGGGACTTCCTACCTGAGGGCGAATGTCCTCTAACTATTACAATGGCCTTCCTGTGTGAATTTCCACACTCTGTCGTGGTCAAACAGATGCAGCAGTTAGACTAAAGATGGTCGTAGCTAAATTCGGACCAAGGGTCCTCTTCATCAGTACCTCATCGGAGAATAGTCCCGTGTCAACTCACCGGAGTATGGGAAGTGGAGATCGATGAGATGAGTCCTCGGTGGGAAACATACCCCTCAGGACACGACCTGCGGGAGAAACAGGGTTAGAATGACCCAAACTTCCCGCCAAAGGACTTCCGCATATGAAGAAAATTTGCCATCTCCATGGCAACAAAGTCAGGTGCCCCTTGCTGCAAAAAGCTATCTATGCCCTGGTGCCAACAAGCAGAAGATTACCTCAATGCTTTTAAAGAAACCCCGGCCCTAGCAGACTTTATTGCTAAAAATACCAAAGGGGCCAAAGGAGGGCAATCGGACTTCGGCATAGCCAAGCCGTAATGGACCTTATTTGGTAGAAGGGGTCTCTGGCCCCGGGCACTAGAAATCTGGGATAGTCATTCCCGAAGGCCTGAAGATCAGAGAATCCTTTAAATATGGATTTAATGCCACCAAAAAGGGCAGTTCTCTCATAGCAGGGTTACGCCTAGCTAGAAAGGTTGGCGTGGGAAAATTTAGAGGCCTACAGGCACCCCTAGCTACTAGTGCGGCAGATGGCAGGGGCCTATAGCACAAAGGGACCAACTTCGGCAAAATACCATAAGGATGTAGCAAAACTCATCCAAAAGTGCGATGTAGAGCGTGTCGAAAACACACCTCTCTAAGACAATGACGAAGAAGTAGACAGCCGAAAATGGTGAGCCATCTGAGCATGGCAGCGATAAATATAGTAACTCTTGATGAAGGGAGGAAAGATCATCTAAAGAGGAATCTCGCAACCAAAGAGTCCTAAAAAAAAAAAGTGCGAAGACGTTCCGGACAACATTCCCTAAATAGGGAGAAGTTATACCAGCAAGGGTACGCAAGTCTGCTACAAAAAGGTATCAGCAAAGAAAGGTGCAAGGCAGTTCGTTTAGGAAGCGTGAAAATTGCCAAAGACACGTCCGCACCCAAAGACTGCCTTCGGAGTGGATAACCCCGAAAGATTACCTTTTATGGGGCATAGACCTCACCGGGCCACTCCCGATAGCACCCGAAGGAGTGAAGTTCTGCGTAGCAGCAGTGGACTACTTCACTAGGTGAAACGAGGCAGAACCCCTAATAACCATTCCGGCAAAAGATATACAAAGTTTGTCTGGAAGAACGTGATATGCAGATTTAGCATACCGACAGTGATAACGGCCGATAATGGTCCCTAGTCTATGAACAAGGGATTCCAAGAATTCATCACCAACATCGGAATAAAAACGCACTCCGCCCCGCTAGCTCAGCGCCAGAGCAGCAGACAAAGTTGAGGAAGGCAACAGAACCATAAAGAGGGACTATAAAAAAGGGTTGCGAACAGCAAAGGGAAAGTGGGCAGGACAACTCCCGGATGTACCAAGGAGATATTAGACAACTCCCCGAGGGGCCACGAGGGGGCCACCTCTCCAATACAAAGGCCATTATCCATTCGAAGTAGTACGGCCATCAGCTAGAATACAAGTGTTCGACGAAAGGGGAAACGACCTTGGGTTGAGAACTAACCTCAACCTAGTTGACGAACACAGAAAAATGGCCAAGCTTGGAAGAAAGGCCTTCGAGCAGAAGTAGTCAGGAGCGCAAACTTGCATGACAGGCCAAAAGGAAGAGGGAAAGGAGACCTCGTTCTCCGAAAGGCCAAGTCTGAACCCCAAAAACTGACCCATGGGGTACCTCGGCCAAACGAGAAAGGGCCTTATATTTGGTCCTAGAAGAGGTCCGAAAGGGAGTATACAGGCTTGCCGGCACCGAAGGAGGAAAACTGAAAAATGCATGGCACTCCGAGGCCTTAAAGAAATTCTATACTTAGAATTTTAGATGAGAAATTGTACAAGTGAGAAACTTTCTCTAAGTACAGAAGTTGTCCCCTATCTGAAAATACTCGCCGAACAATGGTGAAGTCCATCGACTCCCGAAAGTCTTGTTTTCCTCCCGAAATTAATAGGGTTATGGGCCCAAAAAAGGTGAAGTCCATCGAATCCCGAAAGTCTCGTTTTCCTTCTGAAGTTGATTGGGTTGTATGCCCAAAAATGGTGAAGTCTATTGAATACGGCTGACAGGCTAAAATTTGCCTAAGGGAACTTCGCCAACAACGAGTGTTTAACGAGCGAAATATGCCTTTCCGAAGTCCCTTGACCGAAAGTGGTCGGGACAATTAGGAAACAAAAATTGCTCAAAAGACTTAACTAAATTATGAAGGAAAATTTATTGAAGAAGGTCTTAGTACGGGAGGAAGGTTACAAGAAGAAAAGTACAGAGAAAAAGAAGAAGGCAAAAGCCCTAAAATATCTAATGGTCCCCGGCATCATGGGAAGCTCCGGCTCCTGTGTCTTTGGCCGCTACCTTCGGTGCAAAAGGAGGAGCAAACACCAGGTTGAGGAATTCGACTTTAGACCAAGACCACCGAGGCCCCTTGGGAATATCCATGGCAGCCAAAACGGAAAGGTCGAGGTTCGGATATCTCTTCAAAAATTGGTGACGAGCTAGACAGAAGCCGTCCTGAAAGGCAACCTTAGTCACCTGAACGGCCTTGTCTTTCTCGACGTCTAGATCGTCCACCTCATTCTGAAGATCCGAAACCTCCTTCCGAAGGTCTTCGACCTCCTTTTCCAGCTCCTTTATCTTCTTCTTCTTCTTTGAATCCCTCTTCAGCGAGTCGACCTTGGCTTGGAGTTCAGTATTCTCAGCCATCACCTTTGCCGAAAGGGAAGATTTCCCTTCTTTTTCCTTTTGAAGGATCTCATTGGCTGAAGTCAGGCTCACTACTTTATCACCAAGGTCAGACATCTTCTAGGCAAAATCCTTCAAGAGCTCCTCTTGGCCCTTCAAGAACTGCTCCCTAAGATTGGCAACCTTCTCCTTGGCTATGCGGCTTAACTCGGCGTTTGTCACAACCGAGTTAGCGCAGAAAACCTTGGCCTTCACAAGTTTATCTTCTGCCCAAGCTTAGACCGAAGACTGCTTTGATGCCCAAGCTCGAAGGTATCCACTATACCCCAGAAGCTGCAAAAAAGAAGGTACTTAGTGAAATTTACACGAGGAAAGCCAAAAACACGAAGACAAAAAATGGGGAGGAAAAATGAAGAGGCCTGAAGAAATACCTGGGCAGCATGCTTAGAAAATTTGATGGCAAGAGAGTCCTCGGAATTGCACTCCTTGGCAGCTGCCTTGAAGGAGGCCTGAGTGAGCACACCCCTCGCCATCTGGGGAGCCATTTCCCAGCAATCCTTGGAGAACAGGTTCACATCCTCCGTGAAAGACCAGAACGGCTCCCTTGGAACCTTGTTCTTTCGGGACGTGGGAATTCCGAAGAGCCCACCTTCGAGCATGCTCGACCATCCGAGCCAAGGGCACCAGATCGTCTACAAAAAGAAAAAAAGCATGCTCCCTATCAAGATTCCTTGACTGAGAAAACCATGGGATTGTGAATACTAAAAAGGAGATGAGAGACAAACCTAGCGCAACCTTAACGACTTCGTCGTCGGAGTCCCGGACCTCCTCCACAACGGTAGGAACATCTTTGCCTTTGTCCCTTTGGTATTTTTCCAGCTCTTTGGCAGAGGGACTCCCTGCCAAAGAGCCAACAAGATCTGCCGATGTGGCAGGACTCAAAGAAGCAGGAAGGGCTATCACCCCGGCAAGAACCTCAGCCATAGTTTCAGGCTCGGCGAGAGTTGCAACCTTGGTGGAAGTTGCAATGACATCGCCAACCTTGGTAGAAGTTGCAATGACATCACCAACCTTGGTGGAAGTTGCAATGACACCAACTCTCGCCGCATCCTCCGGGGGTGGAAGAAGGGTGTCGTCCTTCTTCACCTTCTTGGCCGAAGGCAGTTCGCTCCCAGTAGTCTTGCGCCTCTTGGAGATGCCTTTCTTCATTTGTTTTCCCTTCTTGGCCTGACCAAGGAAGAAAGACTTATAGTAGGCAGCAGACTCGTCGCCCATTTCTGAAAAAGAGGGAAAACATCAGCGTGAGTCCAAACAGGCACTTATGCTGAAAACTTTGAAAGAAAAGTTACTTTCAAAAAAGTCCTCATAAGTGAGTGAGCTCTGAAGGAGCTTCACCAACCAAGAGTAGTTCCCCTCAGTAGCAGGAGCTGGCATGCCAAGATCTTTCTTGTGCTCCATAACCACCCCTAACTCCTGAAAAACCTCATCGGTCATGAGTTTCCACATGATCGGGAAAGGGTAGAGGGAACGTGGAGGGACCTCGGCATCCCAATCAGCGACAGCACGGATACGTCCGTCGAAGTCCGCAAACCTCGCTACTAACTCAGGAGTTAGCAACTTCTTGGGATCAATGACATCCATCTCCAGCTTTCCCCAAGCCCATTTAGTCGAAACATGCGACCAGGCCTCCGCCACCTTTAGGAAGAAGAACTTCCTTTGCCACCCTCGCCAACTATCCTTGGTAGCGAAGGTGAACATGAATTTTTTGCTCCCAGATCCCCGAGGTAGCATGAAATAAAAGCCACCCTTCGGAACCGGATAGATCTTGTAATACTGCATGAACAGGATAAAATGGGGTTCTACACCGAAGACCCCGCAAATGCAGAGTAAGTCATTGAAATAGCAGTACGAGTAGGGAGGAAGTTGATTCACGGCTAAGCCATGAAATTGGCAAAACACACAAATCACCTTCACTGGAGGATACCGAAGTCCGGCCTTCAGTTGGGCTCAGAAAACGGTAACCTCATCATCTCAATTCATAAAGCTGAAGTGACCGAGGTGGGGTAACCTCGTGGTGGTGTAGGAGGGAAGAAAAAATTTGGCTGTCCACTTTTCTAATTTCTCAGAAGTGGAGCAGCAAGGGTGAGACATAAGAGATTGCCAGCTCTCGGGAATAGTCGAAGACATGCTTGACCAAAAAAAGAGACTTCGGAAAAGAAGAAAACAACTTCAGGAAGCTAAAAGAAAAACAGATACCAAAAGAAGAACCCACCAAAGGCCCTATCGAAATCAGGATTCCTGAACGCCGTCGTGCAAGATGCCAAAAATCGCTCCGCTGTTAAAACCGCCACAAAAAGGCACAGAAGCAGACGAGAGCAAAATGGGACGCAAAGGAAAACAAATGAAGAGTATGATAGGAGGAGACTTATATAGATCGAGGAAAGGCAGCCAAAAGGACGTCATAACTGCTGCGTGAAGGTGAAATGTCGCCATAATTGCCCCTCGCGTGCAAAAAGGCGTGCCCATCCCAACCAGCACCTACAATGTGTCAGTCGACACAAGAAATTAGTACGTGTTTTTTGACATCCTGAAAATCCAGGCACACTGCTCCAAAATGACGTCCTCAGTTGGGGCATAGGCATTTGCCCCTTAGGTCCTCTGGGAGTAAAATTTCCCAGCGACTTCTAGCCACTTTCACCCCTCTTTGGGTAATCTTTCACCCAGTGGTCTGGGGTTCCACACCTATGGCACCCTGTGGAAGCTTTAAAACATGGCTCATTGCCATGAAACTTTCCACATGTGTTGCACTGAGGACCATACTGTTGTGGCTGTAGTCCTATTTCCTTCTTGTTTTCTTTCCTGCTCCCAGTCTGCATCTTTCTCATCTCTCGGCCTTTTTGATGTTTGTCCTTTCTTTGTTCCACTTCCACTTCCAGGCCCACTTTTGAATTGTTCCTGGAATTCCTGCTCCAGAGCCAGTGCACTCTGCATGACTGTGTAGTAGTCTCTGGCTCCAATTGCTCTGAGGATTTGTCTCAGCTCAGGTCGTAGACCCCTAATGAACCTCTTGGTTCTCAGCTCCTTCTGTCCTTCATACTGCGGAGCATATCTGATTAAACTATTGAACCTCTGCTCATACTCTAGCACACTAAGGTTCCCCTGCTCCAACTGGTCAAATTCAACTTGCTTTTGGTCTTTCTGTGCCTTACTAACATACTGCTGACGAAAGACCCTAAGAAAATCAGCCCACCTCATGGACCTCCTCCTATCTGGATGTCTCCTTTGGTTCCTCTCCTGATAGCTCCTTTGTACTGCCCTCCACCAGAGTTTAGCATTTCCTTCTAGCCTGAAAGTGGCTAGCAGTACTCTCTGTGTGGAAGTGACCTCCATCCTCTCCAATACCTTCTCTATCTGATATACCCAGAACTCTGCCTTCTCTGGGTCACATCCTCCTCTGAAGACTGGAGGTTTCAGTGCCAGGAACCCCTCCAACTGGCCCTCCTTTAGTCCTTCTCTACTATGCCTTCTCTTATTCTCTTCTCTACTACTGGATTTACCCCTGGATGATCTGCTTGATCTGCTCCTCATTATGGTCTCATCTGTAGAGGGTTCAGTCCCTGTAGAGTATATATATGCATCTCTCTCTTCAATGTCAGGGCTGTCATCCTCCTCTTCCTCCTCGATTCTGGGCTCCTGCCTTACCTCTGATCTCATTCTCCTGGCTCTTGGGTGTCTCATCTCCTCATTTGCTTCTTCCTCTTCTTGATTACCTCCAGCCCTGCTAGACTGGTCATAACCTACTGGCTCTTTGCCAGGCCTCCTTCTTCTCCTCCTACTCCCTTCTGCCTTTACTGGTTCTGGTTCGTCCTGATTCTGGGCTTGGCCTCTAGCCAAGGATTGCATTCCCAGCACAAGTTGAGCCACAGTGGCATGTAGCGATTCCATCATCATTTCCATTCTCTCCTGTCTATCTCTACTAGGTCCAGGTGCTTGGTACCTAGCAGTGGGCTCTTCGGCCACATTATATTCCACTTCTTCAGCCTGAGTTTCAGGCACATTTTCCTGCAATCCTTCTACATGATGGGCTGCAGTGCCTTCTACTTGTCTCAGGGAATCCCTGTCCCTGCCTCTAGTCCTCATCCTGCACTTTCAATTGCAGATATTCACATATATCCAAAATAATACAAGTCTTATATAAGTTAGACCTAAAGGAGACATTGTTTAGGCTAAGCTCTGATCATAGTATCAAACAGGCTCTGATACCAAACAAAGCCTGTCACACCTCACTCAGGCCCTGGCCCATAAGTTCCAAGGGTTAACTCCCAAACCCACTTTAACACTAAAGTCTTCAATTCGGCCAAACAAGCAATGAAAACCTTAAGTCTTATTTTCTTAAGGTGAGAAGCCTGCGAGGTGGCCCAGGAGGCTTTTAAACAACCCAACAGTTACTTGCAGCAAAAGCAAGGCTCAATACCACTAACTTGCAAAACATGCAAGGCTTTAATTGATTACTTGCATCTCAAGCAAGGCAACACTTAATGGAGTTTTAAGTGCATAATTGGTGTGCAATCATGTGTGCTACTTATATGACAACCAAGAAGCCACATTATTGGTTTAGATTTTGAAAACCACAAGTTACTATGCACATGATGCTCTAGGCCAACTCACAAACATATAGTAGTGCACCACATTTCCATAAGTTTAGGCTTATAACTATTCACATAAAAGTGCCAAACATTGGCCCAAAACATTCAACATCCAAGTACAGGCATATTGCCATCCATAAGTCATGCATAACTTGGCATACAAACCCAACAAAACCAACACAAGTCTAGGCACCAAGGACTACATATATGTACACAAAAGAGTAGTTTACCTAGTGTCCAACATGGCTACATGCCATGAATCCCAAAAGCTAAACATGCCAAGTTGTTACATACCAAGGCCACTAGTGGTCAAACATAACCTTAAGTATGCCATACAAAAGTACACACTACAGCACCAACCCAATAGCCTGATTCATTGTCATGAAAGAACATACTATGATCAAAGCCACAGTCCAAGTATCCATAGCCCTCCTAGACAAGTCTCCAACTACAGCCTACAAACTTAGCTCATAAGTCTCGGCCAACCATATATATAAGACTTGTAATGAACCTAAAATGATAAGCCAAGCACACATTGGCACATACCTTGGAAACTAAGCAAATTAGTGCAAAACACAAGCAACAAGCAAGCTAGCACTACTCAAGCGAATATCCTTGCCTGAAATAAAAGGATGGGCAGTGAGTATAACTCAGTAGGATTCACTTATATACATATACAACTCAAATTGAGTATATTTAGTTAAGCTGAGTAATAACTCAAAGCTTAACCTCCCAACTGCTAGCTTTGCCTGCAAAACAAACACAAGGACAAAGAAACCAAGCATATACATACTATAGTATCATAAGTGGGGTTAGCAAGCACATGGAAACACCAAAGCACACAAGTACACACACACACTCAAAATTGTTGCTCTCGGCCTTAATAAACCATACATGTACCCATGTGCACAATGCACACAAACCACCATCAAACAATTTACTTCCACTTAGAGCTCCAAAATGCCAAGCAAATAGGCCACATTTACTTGCATTTCTAGTACATGTACACTAGTCAATTAGCTAATCAACAATTCAACCAAGTGAAAACTTTAAAGCCCATCAAGCAACTAAGGTCATTTGGCAAATTTTAACCATCACTTAGCCACTCTAAACAATTGAACCATGGTATATATTACCAAGCAATATCAAGTGCCAGTGAACCCTACCTCAATAGCTCTCGGTGACAACCAAGCTTCAAGTGCCCAAGTGTTCCTCAATCACAATGCCTACCATAACAACACATAGGCATCAACAACACATACTCATGGACTAATTACCATGATTTCAATGAAGAACACTACAATACACAAGCTTAAGCTCTAGGCCAAAAATGCCCAATTCTATATATATGTGCTACCATCAATTAACTCAACACATGATCAACAACCATCATCAAATGAAGCTTGTTCATGGCACATTTACCATGTAATCAAGTGAACAACACCTAATTACACTAATCCACGTTTTCGGCCACATTGCCCATTTAACACAATAGTGTTCTTTACCAAACTAGCCCATTACATAAACACCTAATCATCAATGATCAATATTTATGGCACCAATACCATATAATCAAGTAATGAGCACCAATTTACTCTACTTCAAGCCTTCGGCCATAATGCCCTTTTTCACATAACAATGTTCTTCATCAATTTAGTTCATCATATAATCACCAAATCACCAATAACCATTGTTCATGGCATCATTACCATGTATTCAAGTAATGGACATCAAATTATACTGCTTCAAGCCCTCGGCCATAAAGCCCAACTTCACACACTAATGTTCTTCATCATTCTAATCCAACGTATGATCATTTATTCATCACTAAACAATGTTCATGGCACTAATACCATGTAATCAAATGAGGAACACACAATTACCTCAAAATGCACCTTTCGGCCAAACTCCAACTTGCTCAACTTGATGTTCTTCACTCAAACTTGCCTAGCACAAGAACAAATAAGCAACAACAACACTTAGTCATGGATTAATTTCCATGGAAATGAAGAAGAACATCAAGTTCATTCATCCAACACATTCGGCCAACATTCCACTTCCAAACCAAAACATTTCTTGCTCAATTAGCTTAATTCATCATCAATTGAGAACTTAAACTCTTCATTCATGGAACAATTACCATGTATTCAATAGGAATCATGAAATACCTTGGAACCCTAGCTTGAATAAGCTCGGTCTTCCTTGAATCTCCAAGAACGAAGCTTGATTCCAAGCAAGCAAAGGCCGAAACCAAGTCTCCTAGCTTGTTTCCTTCAAATGCTTCCAAGATTAGCTTGATTTCAAACAGAAATTTGGATGAACACTCATGGAAGAGCTCTCGGCCATAAGGAACAATGAAACCTGAAAATGAACCAAGTGAATGGCCTTAGTTTCGGCCGAAAGACTTATGTCTTTAGTTAGCTAAAATGCCAACTTTTACTTCCATTCCTTTGCATGGTGTAATGTAGCCCTTAACTCCACATGTATGCAAGACCGCCACTAAAACATGTGTCTAGTATGTCATTCAAGTCACCCCTTGGCCCATAATGCCAAGCATAAGACAACACAAGTACCAAGGCATTATACTCACCCTTGTATAACCGGCCATATAACTAGACAAACAACTAGTTAGTTTAACTAGTAACTAGTGAATAGTACTTTAGTGGCAGACAAGATTTGATTAGTAATCATTGTTGTCTCCCACAATTTGGCTTAGTATGGCACTAGTCACCTTAAAAACTTGCATGGCTGAATATGGCAACTTTAAGTTTGTAGTTTTAATTGTACCACTCATCTAAGTGTACAATTTGATCCCCTTTCTCTGTTTTCTGTCAGCTTTCCCATAGTCCAGTTTCCATGTGCAGTTAAGGTCTTAAAGTTTCCAGTTTTGAACATAGATCATTGTACTAGTTTCCATAGTTCCCCTCACTCTTCCTTTTTAATTTTCCTTGTTTTCCTTTGTTCTCCTTGGCCTAAGCCAAGCACTTAAGAGGTGGCTAACATATACCCTCTCCCACCAATAGACCGGTTGTTAGACTCAACTGCCGAATACGGGCTCCTAAGTTTCCTAGACGCCTTCAGTGGGTATCATCAAATAAGGATGGACCCCTAAGACTAGGAGAAGACCGCCTTCATCACCAAAGGTGGAACGTATTGTTACATCAGGATGCCCTTCGGGCTCAAAAATGCAGGAGCTACCTACCAGAGGTTGATGAGCAAGGTCTTTAATGACCAAATAGGGAGGAACATGGAAGTCAATGTCGATGACATGATAGTCAAGAGCAAGCTGCCTAACGACCACGTCGCAGATCTAAAGGAAACTTTCCACCAGCTCAGAACCTTCGAGATTCGCCTTAATCCTGAAAAATGCATCTTCGGCGTAACCTCGGGAAAGTTTCTTGGGTACATGGTATCGGAAAGAGGCATTGATGCTAACCCAGAAAAAATTAAGGCTCTACTTGAATTCCGAACTCCCGTCACAATAAAAGATGTGCAGAGACTCACCAGAAGGATAACATCTCTTAGCAGGTTTATTTCCAGGTATGGAGACCGGTGTCGAGCATTCTTTAAAGTCCTCACCAAGGCAGCAAAAAAGCAGGGGCAACCTCGGATGTGATGATCATCCTTGGAATGAGGACTGCCAAAGGGCTTGGGAAGAACTCAAAATCTACTTAGCCCGTCTGCCAACTCTTCAACAACCTCATGAGGGAGAGCCCCTCGTGTTGTACCTCGCCATCACAGAAAAAGCAGTAAGCTCGGTCCTTGTGAAAGAGGAAGGGCCGAAGCAATGGCCGGTTTATTATGTAAACAAGTCCCTGCACGGCGCCGAAGCCAGGTATCCCTTGCTACAAAAAGCTATATATGCCCTGGTACTGGCAGGAAGAAGACTACGGCCAAATTTTCAAGCTCACCCAATCATCGTCCGAAGTAGTGTACCTCTACAGGATGTCATGAGGAAAGTTGATCATTCAGGAAGGCTTTCCAAATGGTGTATAGAGCTTGGCGAGCACGACATTACTTATGAACCTCGGAAAGCCATAAAACCTCAAGCCCTGGCAGACTTCATTGCCAAAGTACCCATCACCGAGGACAGCCATTCCGATCCTGGCAAAGGTGAGCCAGAATGGACTTTGTATGTAGACGAAGCCTCAAGGTCCGAACACTGGGGAGCTGGGGCAATTATCAGAGGCCCAAAAGGTCTAGAAGTAATGAAGGCCATCAAGTTCAGCTTTAACGTCACGAACAATATGGCTGAATATGAAGCTCTCATAGCAGGGTTACGCCTAGCCAGAAAAATTGGTGTAAGAAACTTGAAAGCCCACAGCGATTCCCAACTAGTAGTTCGACAAACAGCAGGGGACTATGGGGCGAAGGACCCGACCTTGGCAAAATACCATGAACTGGTAGCAAAGCTTATCCGAGAGTTCGACACCGTATGAATAAAAAATGTGCCTCGTCAAGATAATGCCGAGGTAGATTGCTTGGCAAAGTCGAAAACATGCACCGAGGTGGTAAACCACCCGAGCATCACAGTGCTGAGCATAATAACTTCGGGAAAAGGCTGGAAAGATCCGATAAAAAGATATCTCGCAACCAGTGCACTCCCCGAAGACCCAAACGAAGCGGCAAAAGTGCAAAGACGTTCTGGTCGTTTCTTCCTAATCGGAGAAGAATTATATCGGCAGGGATATGCAAATCCATTGCAGAGGTGTGTTGGCGAAGAGGATACTGAAACGATCCTCGAAGAAGTACACAAAGGCGCTTGTGGTTTGCACATTGGAACCGACACCCTGGTAGCAGTGATACTTCGCCAAGGATACTTTTGGCCTACCCTCAAAAAGGACGCTAGGCAGTTCGTCTAGAAATGTGGTAGTTGCCAAAGACACGCGAATATCCAAAGGACACCCTCGGAATTGGTAACTTCGGTTGACTATCCCTGGCCCTTCGCAGTTTGGGGCATAGACCTCATTGGGCCACTCCTAACAGCACCTGGAGGCGAGAAGTTCTGTGTAGTCGCAGTGGACTATTTCTCTAAATGGGTCAAGGCAGAACCCTTGGCGACTATCTCGGCAAAAGATGTGCAGAAGTTCGTATGGAAGAATATTGTATGCAAATTTGGCATACCGAGCATACTAGTAGCTGACAATGGGTCCCAGTTCACAGACAAGGGGTTCTAAGAATTTATCAATAACCTCGGAATAAAAATGCACTTTGCTCTAGTAGCTCACCCCCAAAGCAATGGGCAAGTAGAAGTATCTAACAGGACCATAAAAGATGGTCTGAAAAAAGAGGTTAGGGGAAGCAAAAGGGAAATGGCCAGGAGAGCTCCCAAGTGTGTTATGGAGCTACCGAACAACACCCCGAAGAGCCACAGGGGAAACACATTTTTCACTTGTTTTCGATACAGAGGCTATCATCCCAATCGAGGTAGTACAACCATCGGTGCGAGTACAAGTGTTTGATGAAAGGGGAAATGACCTCGGCCTGAGAATCGAGCTTGACCTCGTCCGCGAACATAGAGAAATAGCCGAGCTGAGAAGAAAAGCTTTTCAGCAAAGAGTGGTCGCGGCTATAAACTTGTGCGCCAGGCCAAAGGGAATAAAGAAAGGAGACCTCGTTCTCCGAAAGGCTGAATTTGGACCTCGAAGGCCATCCCATGGGGTACTTCGCGCAAATTGGGAAGGTCCTTATCTGGTACTTGCCGAAGTGCGAAAAGGAGTTTACAAGCTCGGCGATGCCGAAGGCGTAGAATTAAAAAATACATGGCATTCAGATGCCTTGAAAAAATTCTATGCTTAGGATTTTGGTGGGAAAATTGTACAAGTTAGAAAAATTTCTAAGTAAAAAAGTTTCATAGGAAAATTATTTCTAAAGTACAAAAAGTTTCTTTTCACCAGAGCGGTCACTGCTGAGCACGGTTTAAGAGAATTTATTTACAAAGGTTATCAACCTTCTCTGAAGTTGGAAATTTACTTAAAGAGAATTTTGCGAGGGTGATTCCAAGGCTAATTGACGTGATAAGCGTAAATATGATTTTCCGAAGTCTCTTGAGCGAACATGTTTGGGACAATGGGAAATGAAAAATCTTACGCAAAAGACTTAGCCAAAAAAATTTTCAAAAGAAAGAAGGAGTCTTTATTAACAAAGATGGATCTGATTACAAAGAAGGAAGCTCGCCAAAAGAAGAAGTACAAAAAAGGAGAAAAAGAAGGCAAAGGACCCTAAGACAAGCTAAGGAATCTCGGTATCTCGGGAGCCACTAGCTCCTGCGTCCTTGTCCACCGCCTTCAGGGCCGGAAGAGGAAAGGGCAGGTTGAGGTGCTCGATTTTGGACCAAGACCACCGAGGCCCCTCGGGGATGTTTAGGGCCGCCAAAAAGGAGAGGTCCAGATCTGGGAACCTCTGCAGAACTTGATGCCTAGCAAGGCAAAAGCCATCCTGAAAACCGACCTTGGTCGCTTGGATGACCTTCTCCATCTCGACTGCTAAATCGTCAAGTTCCTTCTCCAGATCAATGATCTCCTTCTTCCATGCCTTCATTTTTTTCTTCTTCGGCTCCTTCTTCAAAGACTCGACCTTGGCCTGGAGTGCGGCCTTCTCAGCAAGCACCTTCACCAGGAGAGCCTCAGACTCTGACCTCTCCTTTTGATATGCTTCGTTTGCTGAAGTCAACTCCGCCACCTTGGAGCCGAGGTCAGAAATCTTTTGGGAGGAGTCCTTCAAGAGCTCCTCTTTTTCCTTCAATAACTCCTCCCGAACGACAGCGACCTCCTTCTTTGCAGCTTGAGCCATCTTTGCGTTCTTGGTGACCAAGTCGGAGCACATGACCTTGGATTTCTCCACACAGTCTAAGGCCCAGACTCGGAACGGCGCTTGCTTCGCTGCCTGAACCCTGAGGAGGCCGATGTACCCCAATAGCTACAAAGAAGTAAGAACAAAGTCAGTAAGGCAAAAAATGAGCCAAACACTTAGAAGAAATCAAAAGGAAAAGACAAAAGCGTGAAGTATACCTGGGCAGCATGCTCAAAAACTTTTGCAGCAAGGGACTCTTCGTCCGGGTACACCTTGGAAATAGCCTCGAAGGAGGTCTCGGTGAGGATCCCCTTTGAAATTTGGTTGGCCATTTGCTGGCAGTCGCCGGAGTACAAGTTCATGTCCTCCGTAAATGACCAGAAAGGCTGCCTCGGGATCTTCCCCTTCGGGATATGGGAATCCCAAAGAGCCAGTTTCTGGGCGTGCTCAGCCACCCATGCCGAAGATGGTACCTCATCTGCACGGCAAGACAAGAAGCTTGTTAAGACAAGCAATCCTCAAAGTTCAAAAAATAAAGACACTACAGCTTCTCTTAAAAAAAAAAAAAAAAAACGATGAACCTGGCGGCACCTCGGCAACTTCATCGTCGGAGTCCTGGACCCCCTCGGCAGAGATTTCCTTGCCTTTGCTCTTGTGGCGCTCCTCGGCAGAAAGGACTTCCACCAAGGCGTCCAGAAGAGCCTCTGAGGAAGTGGGACTCCGAGAAAGAGTGTTAGCGGTGACCTCGGTTGGCGCAGCAATAGCGGCGTCAGGCTCTTCGCGCATCTCCTTGGGAATTTCTGGGTAAGGAGGAGGCGCGTCTTTCTTCGCCCATTTTTTTGATGATGGCCCGACCCCAAACGATTTTCGCCTTTGGGAGACGGCCTTCTTTGATTACTCCCCCTACTCGGCTTGACTGAGGAAGAACACCTTGTAGAAAGCAGCAGACCCGTCGCCCATATCTGAAACAGAAGGAAAACATCAATGTGAGTCCAAGACGCACCTATAGAAAAAAGATTTTGAGATAACTTACGCTTACAAAAGACCTCGTAAGTAACCTCCTTCCGAAGGAGTATCACCAGCCAGGAGTCTTTCCCTGCGATGGCAGGAGCTGGCATCTCGAGGTCTGTCTTATGCTTCTTCACTACCCCTAGTTCCCGAAGGACCTCCTCGGTCATCAGTTTCCACATGATGGGGTGGGGTAGAGGGAGCGTGAAGGGACCCCAGAATCCCAGTCGGAGACTGCTCTGATCCGTTTGTCGAAGTCTGCGAATCTGGCCGCCAACTCAGGAGTCAGTAACCTTTTCGGGTCTACAACATCCATCTCCAGCTTTCCCCAAGCCCACTTGGTCGGAACATACGACCAGGCCTCCTCCATCTTCAGAAAGAAGAATTTTCCTTGCCACCCTCGCCAGCTGTCTTTAGTGGCGAAGGTGAACATATACTTTTTGCTTCTTGATCCCCGAGGCAGCATGAAGTAAAAGCCACCCTTCGGGACCGCGTAGAGCTTATAGTACTGCATAAAAAGAATGAAATGGGGTTCTATTTTGAAAATGCCGCACATGCAAAGGAAGGCGTTAAAGTAGCAGTACGAGTTCTGGGGAAGTTAATTTACGGCAATGCCATGAAATTTGCAAAATTCACAAATCACCTTTGAGGGAGGAAACCAAAGTCCGGCCTTCAGTTGGGCACAAAAAACAGTAACCTCATTTCGGTGGTTCATAAAACTGACTTCCTGAGAGTCAGGAAGTCTGGTGGTGGTGTAAGAAGGAACAAAGAACTTTTTGGTCCATCTTTCCAATTTTTCTGAAGTCGTACAGCAAGTATGGCTGAGAAGAGGAAGCCAGCTCTCTGGGATGGGGGAAACAGTCATAAGAGGAGTCGGCGAAGACATTTTCGAAGAAAAAATGACTTCGGGGGACGAAAAACCGACTCCGGGAAAGCTTTTAGAAAAGCAAAAAAGCACAGAAAATCAAAGAATTTTGAAAGTCAAAACACACCAAGTGTTTTGCCAAAGTCTAGGCTTGGAGTCGCCGTCATAAAAGGTGGCCGAAAATCACCTAAGAAAAAGCACCGCCGCGAAAAATGCAAAAACAGTTGTGAGCAGGGGAAGAGCAAAAGCAGAACAAAAGGAGCTTATGATATAACAGGCCATATATAGGCCGAGGGAGGATAGGTGAACCGGCGTCATAAGTGTTGGGTTTCGGGAGCCAAACAGCGCAGCGGAATTTAATCGAAACCCTCCAGGATCCAAGTGAAACGGGGTAAACCGGGTGTTCGAGAATTTTCATACCTAATTTTCGGTTGAGATCTCTCACTCAACTGTAGAGTCGAATCACAAAACCTGAACAGTTGACGTGTTCAAGCTCTCTATGGTATCCACACGAGCCTCTCGGGATCACCACGCTTCCAGCACGTCCCGGCAGATGCGTTTCTCTTGCGCTCGCAGTGCTAGCTTGCGTCCTCCAAGGAATTGCAAGAGAAGAGTGCGACTGTCCTTTTGGGAGGCTAGGGCAAGGAGAGCTACGAATTTCTCACTAAAAAGTTGTATTTATAGTGAGACTCAACTTCCAGGCCTAATGGGTTTCAAAGCCCTAATCCAATTAGGATTTAATTTCAGGCTTAATAATGGCTCAACTCTTGGGCCCATTATTAATATGAAACTAAAGTGAAACCATAACCCAAATAATTAGCCCATGCACTCTAATAATCCAAATTGCTTTATGTGTGCGTCCCAATAGGCTCTTATCACGTTGGCAATGATCATAAATCACATTTATGATCATAAGCAATGAGCGGTGTCTAGCAACACATCATTGCTACCCAAGTGACAAGATTGTCGATGATTCGACTATACCTTTATGATCATCACCGATATATGCCATTGTCCCTTTGTCCAAGATATCAAGACTAAGCACGAGACATGGAATGTGTCACTCTCGTATAGCCCAATCTTTGGTTTCTTGATTACCGAGTAGACTAACTTAAACTGATGACATTGATATCGCATATCAACTCATCCGAGCATGGCCATGCATTTTCTAAGTCTCACTCTATCAAGGGGCCCGAAGATATCGCTCCCGTTACATAGGAGGGACAAATCCCATCTTGATCATACAAATCCCTCTGCATGATATGTGACATACCCAATGACCTCCTTCAAGTTCATTCAGTTACGAGCAACAAAGGAAAGTATCAAAGTATGTGACTCACATGTAGGGAACCTTGATGATCTTAGGTTGAAGGACTACATATACCCTGATCACTATGGGAATCACTTATGACACTCATATAATGATCCATGTAGTGTTCTCATGGTGGGTCGGTCCAGTACACAAGTTCTCCAACTTGTACCCATATGTAGACTACATATCTCATGTTAGTCTCCACATATGCTAGTCGTTATGTATTTTTGCAACCCGCTCCACAATAATACTAGACCAGGGACTTTTAAGAATATCATTATTCTAGGGTTACAATTATGTTTGTTAAGTTACGCAGGAACAAAACAACAAACATAATTGCTGGATTAATGCCTTAATAAAATATCATGACTCAATGTGCAAAAATACAATCATCTCATGATTGGCTTTTGGGCACAACACTAATAATAAGTACTCCACGAAGGTGAACAGTCGCCATAACTACTCTCTGTGCATAAAAAGGCGCACCTGCCGTAACCGATGCAGTCCCCTCCAATAACAAGTGTGCCACATGTCAGCCATCGTGCCAGAAGAGGGACACACCTTCTGACACCCCTAAACCCTGGGCGCGCCACTCCAGACTGACATGCCTGGTTACGAGACGCGACGTTGTGCAGACCTGCAAAAGGAAAGAAGTGGGTTTTCTCGAAGACACCAAAAGACAGGCTATGGTCGAACAGCCTATGTCTTCGGACAAAAGGTACATCTTCGGCACAGGTACTACACCCAAGGCCACGAAGGATGCCCTTCGAAAGCCTACAGCAGAAGTTTCCACTTCGGCTTTCCGAAGGGGGGCCTGTGATAGCCGAAGGGTTATCACCTCTCTCAGTACATACTTCCTGGCAAAAGTATGGTCAAGGAGCCTGACATCATCTGAAAAAGGGCTATCACTGACCTCGGAAGGAACGAAGTCAAACACCTCAAACTCAGGACTTCGGCTAGTACGTCAGGAATTTCAAGGTTGTTACTGGCTCCCTCGGGGGACTAAACGGATTGCCTTTGGGGATGAAGAACCAGCTATTTCAAGCAAGAGAGAATCTCCCCGAAGGCGGAACCCACGAACCAGGGAACTCCCCGAACTACGGGCATAATTCCCGAAGAGAGCATCCGTAACAAACGACGGCCTCGCCCAGAGAACCTCGGGAGTACGGCATGAGCATTTAAGGAGTCTCTGACATGTCGCCCACATGCGCTACATGCTGCCTCGAAAAGCGGTCAACGCTCTGATGCCGTCCAAGTCTTGTCACGACCTGTCTCTCTCCCAGACCCGAGGAGCCAACAAACGGCTACTTGTCCCCGACGCCCGGAAGTACAGATCGCATCCGACCGAACACGTGTCGTGATCTGAACGGGCTGGGCACCCCTATAAATACCAGGAAACAGGCCCTGGCAAAGGATCCGACCCCTCTCCCTGAGAAAACACGAACAGGCAAGGGCACCTTGCCTCTTAGTGTTCTTCCTCTATCTCCCCTCAGAACACTGACTTGGGCGTCGGAGGCTCCTCCCCGGAAAAATACTCCGGGGACCTCCTAACCTTTTCTTTTCTGAGCATTTCAAGCACACTCCTCTGGGAAATCTTTGCTACAGACGTCCTCCTTCTCAGGAAGTCCCTCCCGAAGTTATAATGTCACCTGACGAAGATGCTGCTGGGCATCAGTGAGATCCACATCCAGTATCTAATACCCAAGATGAGGAAATAGAAAAGTTAGCCTCTATAAAAAAAATACCTGAAGTGGAAGTCTTACTTCCCTTTTCCTTAGCAAGTTCTTCAAGATAGAGCCTGCAATTGCGCTTCTAATGTCCAGGTTGCTTACAATGGAAGCATTCCATTTCCTTTGCCACATCACCCTTTGGTTTCAGTGCAGTCGAAGAAGAATTAGTATTGGACTTTCCATTAGCTTTATCCTTCTTCTTGTTGGCTTTTCCATTTCCTTTTCCCTTTTGAACCATCAAAACGGGCTTAGCCTTCTTAAGGTTTTGCTCAGCAGTTCTCAACATGTTGAGCAATTAAGGGAGGGACTTATCAAGGTCGTTCATGTCACACCTCACTCAGGCCCTACCCCATAAGTTCCAAGGTTTAACTCCCAAACCCACTTTAACACTAAAGTCTTCAATTCAGCCAAACAAGCAATGGAAACCTTAAGTCTTATTTTCTTAAGGTGAGAAGCCTGGGAGGTCGCCCAGGAGGCTTTTAAACAACCCAACAGTTACTTGCAGCAAAAGCAAGGCCCAATACCACTAACTTGCACAACAAGCAGGGCTTTAATTGATTACTTGCATCTCAAGCAAGGCAACACTTAATGGAGTTTTAAGTGCATAATTGGTGTGCAATCATGTGTGCTACTTATATGACAACCAAGAAGCCACATTATTGGTTTAGATTTTGAAAACCACAAGTTACTTTGCACATGATGCTCTCGGCCAACACACAAACATATAGTAGTGCACCACATTTCCATAAGTTTAGGCTCATAACTATTCACATAAAAGGGCCAAACATTGGCCCAAAACATTCAACATCCAAGTACAAGCATATTGCCATCCATAACTCATGCATAACTTGGCATACAAACCCAACAAAACCAACACAAGTCTAGGCACCAAGGACTACATATATGTACACAAAAGAGTAGTCTACCTAGTGTCCAGCATGGCTACATGCCATGAATCCTAAAAGCTAAACATGCCAAGTTATTACATACCAAGGCCACTAGTGGTCAAACATAACCTTAAGTATGCCATACAAAAGTACACACTATAGCACCAACCCAATAGCCTGATTCATTATCATGAAAGAAAATACTATGATCGAAGCCACAGTCCAAGTATCCATAGCCCTCCTAGACAAGTCTCCAACTACAGCCTGCAAACTTAGCTCATAAGTCTCAGCCAACCATATATATATATAAGACTTGTAATGAACCTAAAATGATAAGCCAAGCACACATTGGCACATGCCTTGGAAACTAAGCAAATTAGTGCAAAACACAACCAACAAGCAAGCTAGCACTACTCAGGCCGAATATCCTTGCCTGAAATAAAAGGATGGGCAGTGAGTATAACTGAGTAGGATTCACTTATATACATATACAACTCAAATTGAGTCTATTTAGTTAAGCTGAGTAATCACTCAAAGCTTAACCTCCCAACTACTAGCTTTGCCTGCAAAACAAACACAAAGACAAAGAAACCAAGCATATACATACTATAGTATCATAAGTGGGGTTAGCAAGCACATGGAAACACCAAAGCACACAAGTACACACACACACACTCCACATTGTTGCTCTCGGCCATAATAAACCATACATGTTCCCATGTGCACAATGCACACAAACCACCATCAAACAACTTACTTCCACTTAGAGCTCCAAAATGCCAAGCAAATAGGCCACATTTACTTGCATTTCTAGTACATGTACACTAGCCAATTAGCTAATCAACAATTCAACCAAGTGAAAACTTTAAAGCCCATCAAGCAACTAAGGTCATTTGGAAAATTTTAACCATCACTTAGCCACTCTAAACAATTGAACCATGGTATACATTACCAAGCAATATCAAGTGCCAGTGAACCCTACCTCAATAGCTCTCGGTCACAACCAAGCTTCAAGTGCCCAAGTGTTGCTCAATCAAAATGCCTACCATAACAACACATAGGCATCAACAACACATACTCATGGACTAATTACCATGATTTCAATGAAGAACACTACAATACACAAGCTTAAGCTCTCGGCCAAAAATGCCCAATTCTATATATATGTGCTACCCATCAATTAACTCAATACATGATCAACAACCATCATCAAATGAAGATTGTTCATGGCACATTTACCATGTAATCAAGTGAACAACACCTAATTACACTAATCCAAGCTTTCGGCCACATTGCCCATTTCACACAATAGTGTTCTTTACCAAACTAGCCCATTACATAAACACCTAATCATCAATGATCAATATTTATGGCACCAATAGCATATAATCAAGTAATGAGCACCAATTAACTCTACTTCAAGCCCTCGGCCATAATGCCCTTTTTCACATAACAATGTTCTTCATCAATTTAGTTCATCATATAATCACCAAATCACCAATAACAATTGTTCATGGCATCATTACCATGTATTCAAGTAGTGGACATCAAATTATACTACTTCAAGCCCTCGGCCATAAAGCCCAACTTCACACACTAATGTTCTTCATCATTCTAATCCAACATATGATCATCTACTCGTCACTAAACAATGTTCATGGCACTAATACCATGTAATCAAATGAGGAACACACAATTACCTCAAAATGCACCTTTCGGCCAAACTCCAACTTGCTCAACTTGATGTTCTTCACTCAAACTTGCCTAGCACAAGAACAAATAGGCAACAACAACACTTAGTCATGGATTAATTTCCATGGAAATGAAGAAGAACATCAAGTTCATTCATCCAACACATTCTGTTACACCCGGAAAGGGCTAAATGACTAACTCCCGGGTTAAGAGGATTAGTGGAAATAAAAAGTTTCCTAATTTGGAAACTTAGCATTTAAATTGAGGAGACATGGAAATTTTTCCCTAATTGGGAATTGAGCTTGGTAAGCTCGGGAGATCTTAAATTAATTATGAAATGGGCATAAATGAGTTTTGGACACTCTTGGAATAAACTTGGCTAAGGCCAAGAGCATTGGTGATGAAAATGGTGGAAATTAAAGTTAAGGGACTCAATTGTTCAAAGGTAAAGTTTGTGGGAGGACTCAATTGAACAATTGATGAAAGGTGGAGGGCTAAAGGAAGGATTAGACCATTTTCCATGGCATTTTAAGCCGTGGCCGGCCATCCCCATTAAATGAATAAAAATTTGCCTCCACTTTGATTAAAATAATCATCTCTTAAGTCTTGTCCCCCACTTGTTATATAATATAATATTTTGCCCATCATTTTTTACTAGTCTTTGTCTCCTACTTTACATTATTTTATTTCTCCTCACCATCACTTGTCAAATCAATTCTTTAATGAGCATTTGACTCATTCTCCCCCCTTTTTCATTCAAAAATTCACTCATGCCATATAAATTGCCTAAATGGCACCTTGAAGGAAGCAAATGGATTGTTTATTGGGTTTTCTTTTCTTGATGGGACATCACCTTCTTTTGTCCAAAAGATTATTAGCAATTGACTAGCTTTCCTCCCATTTGAATTGTTGACCGGACATTCATCATAAATGTACATTTGATACACATTTGGTTTGCATTTCTCCCTTATTTTCTAGCATAATGGCCGCCCATCATCATTTCATTCTCATTTTTCACACACGTCTCTCTCTCTCTAAGCCAAGGATGCTCTCCCTTCTCTATAAGTTCGGCCATGAAAGTTCTTCCAAGCTTCATCTTCTTCCTTCATTCTAGCATTCGGCCATGGCTAGATCTACCATTTCTTACACATGCAAACACATTTCCTTTATGATTTCATGCTTCTAAACCCATCTAGAACATGAATCAAGCAAGATGTTCAAGAAATCCCACTTTGAAGTTTCGGCCATATGGAGAAATTAGTGTTCTTGAGCTTTACTCATGAGCTCATGAGCATGCATGGCATTTCTAAGCCATGAGGAGCAAGAAAATCAAGGAGAACATCAAGGAAGAACAAGCTCAAGTTTTGGCCATGTGAAAGGTTGTAAGTGAATCCAAGTTTTTCTTGGTGTTTCATGTATTTTGAGCTAGATATTACTCTCTAATGTCTCGGTTATGTTGGATTCTTGCAAGGAACAACTCTTGGAGATTCGGCCATGGAGGTTTATGGAAGAAAGCCAAGTGTTCTTGGCAAGTTTGAAGTCTTGGAGGCCGTGCAAGCAAAGACCATGAAGGTCACATGCATGAAAAACAAGTTGAATTTTTGGCCATGAGTGTACATGGCATTTTGAGGCATGAAACCAAGTGTTCTTGGTGCCTTGAAGCTTGTATGGCCATTCCAAGCAAGGAAACAAGCAAAAGATGCAAGGAAAAGCAAGAAGTATATTCGGCCAAGTGTGGATCTTGGCATGCATGGACATTTTTCCAAGTGTTGTTGGTATCATTGAAGTCCTTGTGAGTGTACAAGACAATGGTCAAAAGTTGGATGCAAAAAGAGGAATTTTGTGAGCTATAGAAGCAATGGAATATTCGGCCATTTAGTGATTTTGATGTCTTGGCATGTTGGCCATGTGTAGCCATGTCTTCATGGCATTTTTTGAGCTACTAGAGGACATTTGGAACAAAAAAATAAAAGAAGGAAAAGGAGGAATATATTCGGCCATGATGTGATTTTGTGAAGATGTGTGCAAAACCATGTGTTCATGGTACCTATGTAAATGTGAAGAAGAAATAAAGAGAGTTTTGGCCATAAGTGCCATTTTTGGTGGTTGTGTGTGCAAACCAAGTGTTCTTGGTATTTTTGTGTTCATAGCAAAATGTGAAGCCAAAATGGTGAAGAAAGTGATAGCCGAATGACTATCGCCTCTCCTAGAACGTACCTCCTATCAAAAGCATGCTCGGGAAGCCTGGCACCATCCGAAGGAGGCACTAGCACTGACCTCGAACTTGGCGAATTCCAGTGCCTCGAGCTCGAGATTTAGCCTAATACCCCAGAGAGCTCCAAAGGTGCAGACAGCCCCATCGGGGGATTAAACAGATCGCCTTCGGGATAGAAGAACCAGCTACCGCAAGCAGGAGAGGATTTCCCGAAGGTGAAACCTGCGAGCTAGGCAGCGCCTCGGACTGCGAACATAACTCCCGAAGAAGGGTGTTCGTCCCAGAGAACGACCTCGCCCAAAGGACATCGGGAGTACGGCAGGAGCATTTAAGGAGCCTCTGACACATCGCCCACAGACGCGCCATGTCACCTCAAACGACGCTCTGACACGCCGACGCCGCCCAGGCCTTGTCACAACCTGTCTCGGACCAAGGCTCGAGGGAGCCTACAAACAGCTACTTGTCCCCTGTGTCCAAAGGTAGACAGCAGATCTGACCGAACACGTGTCACGATCTGAACGGGCCAGACACTTCTATAAATACCAAAGAACAGCCCCTTGCAAAGGGTTGGTCAGTCAGTTGAGAGGATACGAACAGGCAAGGCCACTAAACCCCTGAGTGCTCTCTTTCCTTCACCTCTCGGAAAACTAACTTGGGCGTCGGAGGCTCCTCCCCGGAAAAATATCCCGGGGACCTCCTAACCTTTCCTTTTGGGCTCTGCAGGTACCACTCCCTGGGAAACCTCCACTTCGGGCGTTCTCCTCCTCAGGAAGTCCCTCCAGAAACCACCATGTCCTCCAGCGAAGACGTCTTCGGACATCATTTGGCGCCGTCTGTGGGAACCCACCCTCAGGTTGCCGTCGTTGAGACTCGGCGTTCTAAGGACAAAGGACTCCCGAAGTCCCCGTCCGCGCCTGGAGTCCAACCGGCTGCTGAGCAAACTTTTCCAGGGACTTCCACGCCCGACGAAGAACGTCCTCTGGTCATAACCATGAGCTTCCTCCGTGACTTCCAATGCTCTGTTGTGGCTGAGATGATACAACAGATAGACAGAAGATGGCCACAACAAGCTCAAACCCAAAGGTCTCCTTCACCGGTACGCCCTCGGGAAAAGAGCCCCAAAGCAGTCCGCCGCAGTTCGGGGAGTGAAGACCCACGTGAGGAGTCTTCAACAGAAAATATGCCCCTCGGAGCACGCCTTCCGGGGCAAACGGGGCCCAACCAACCCAAAATTCGACGCCGAAGGAGCCCTTTGCCTGAGACGAGGTCACCCTCTCCCCGACGACGAAGCCATTCTCCGAAGAGGCGTCGTCGATCTCCTCCACCCGAGGAAGAACCTAGCGCCGCCGCCCTCATGGAGAAAATATTGGCAAGGCTGGACCAAGTCGAGAGGCAGGTGGCTCGCAAGCCAGTTTGGGCCAGACTGTCTGAGTCTTTTTGTGGGGATCAGTCTCCTTTCACCCGAGCTGTGGTCGAGGCAGCTATGCCAGGCGACTTCAGGGTGCCTCGGCTAGAAACGTACGATGGTCGGACCGACCCACAGGCCCACCTGACGAAGTACAGACGCAGCATGATGATGCACGGTGCGGACGACGCCACCTTGTGCAAGTGCTTCGAGGTCACCCTCTCCGGGCTAGCAACCGCGTGGTATAACTCCTTGGCTCCAGGAATCATCGGAAAATTCCAAGAGTTATAAACAACCTTCGCCCAACAGTTCATCGGGAGTCGCCCGACGGCGAAGATGCCCGTTCAAATGTTCGACATAGCGTAAAGAAGCGGAGAAACTATACGGGACTATGTCGAGAGGTTCAACAGAGAGGCTTTAAGTGTTCCAGACTTTCGGCCCGAAATACGCATCCTCGCCATGACAAGGGGTCTTCGGAGGGATTCCCAACTCTTCTACGAATTCTCCAAGGACCCTCCAGACACACTGGGCGAATTCTACCGACGGGCCGAACAGCACATGACGGCCGAAGAACTAAGAATGGGCGGACCCAGGCCCGAGCACACCCGTGGCGAAGGGCCCAGCCAGCAGGCACGCTATCCGACCGACCAGCCACCCCGACCCCATAGGATGCGAGGAAGGAAACCCCCGAACTTCACAGTGCTGAACACCACGAGGACCAACATCCTCATGACTCTGGAGAGGCAGGGAACACAAGTTCAGAGGCCAAGGGCCATGACCGCTGAAAATAGAAAAAACATGAAGAAATTCTGCCAATTTCATCGCGATCATGGCCACGACACTGAGGATTGCTTCCAGCTGAAGAAGTATATTGAATCGCTGATAAAACAAGGCCAACTTCGGCGGTACCAATGGTTGCCTTCCCCGAAGGGGAGGAAAGAAGAGGAAGGAAAGGTAGAAGATGAGGACTACGACTCCGACAGGGGGAGAAACCGAAGTCCGAAGAGGCGCCCTCCACCCCCTGCTGGAGTCATACAAACAATCACGACGGGGCTCCCATCCTCAGAAAGAAAAAGGAAGGCCAGGGAAATAGCTGTCATGGCCTATCAAAGTCCGGCGAAGAAGCTATCCCGAAAAGATGGTTCCACAGTCGTCTTCCCTCACGACGATCCACTCCTGATCATGGCAAGAATTGGAAACTGGGATGTCAAAAGGGTATTACTTGATGACGGATCAAATGCTGAAGTCCTATTTTCACAACTGCTGCCGAGCTTGGGCATATCCATCAGTGATCTCAGGCCTGTCACTTCACCGACCTTCGGGGTAGGACCGTCCGAGTTACCCGTCCTCGGATGGATCGACCTTCCATTAATGATGAAAGGGACTTCGGTCAAAGGACCAGCTGAGTTGTTTGCCTCGACAATGGCGAGGTTCATCGTCATGGATGTCCCCTCATCATATAACGCTATCCTTGGAAGGCAGACGCAGGGAAATCTGCACATTCGCCCTGACGTGAGATATTTGACTGTCACTTTCGCCACCAAGGAAGGAGACGCAGAAATCTTCATAGATCAGGGCGAAGTAAGAAAGGTGTTCGTCAAAGCCCGAAAAGCCCCAGCAAACAATTCCACACAAGCTGTAGAAGCAGGGGCTTCAAAGTCAAAAAATGGCGAGAAAGAAGATTCTGGCAAGGTAGAAATGGAAGAAGTGGAACTTATCCCAGGACGAAGTACCCGAATAGGGAAAAACTTGTCCGAAGGAGATAAGAAAAAACTTGTATCCTTTCTGGTAATGAATAAAGACCTGTTCGCCTACTCGCCGAAAGACATGCCGGGGGTAAATCCGCGCGTAGTACAACATAGCCTCAAAGTAAGTCCGGAAGCAAAGCCTGTCCGGCAAAAGAAACGGGGCATCTCAGCCCATAAAAATGACTTCGTCAAAACCGAAGTCCAACGTTTATTGGAGGCAGATGTAATCAGGGAGGTCAAGTACCCCGAATGGCTAAGCAATGTGGTGATCGCCACAAAAGAAGGAAGCAACAAACTTCGGATGTGCATCGACTTCAGAAACCTGAACGATGCTTGCCCAAAAGATTCATATCCTCTCCCGCCAATAGATCAACTGGTAGATTCAACTGCCGAATACGGGCTCCTAAGTTTCCTAGACGCCTTCAGCGGCTACCATCAAATAAAGATGGACCCCGAAGACGAAGAAAAAACAGCCTTCATCACCGAGGGGGGGACGTACTGTTACACCAGGATGCCCTTCGGGCTCAAAAACGCAGGAGCCACCTACCAGAGGTTGATGAGCAAGGTCTTTAATGACCAAATAGGGAGGAACATGGAAGTCTACGTAGATGACATGATAGTCAAAAGCAAGCTGCCTGTTGACCATGTCACAGACCTAAGGGAGACTTTTCACCAGCTCAGAACCTTCGGAATTCGCCTTAACCCCAAGAAGTGCACCTTCGGGGTAACTTCGGGAAAGTTCCTTGGGTACATGGTATCAGAAAGAGGCATTGATGCTAACCCAGAAAAAATTAAGGCTCTGTTGGAATTCCGAACTCCTGCCACAATAAAAGATGTGCAGAGACTTGCTGGAAGAATAACCTCCCTCAGCAGATTTATTTCCAGATATGGAGACCGGTGTCGAGCATTCTTCAAAGTCCTCACTAAGGCAGCAAAAAGGGAGGACGACCTCGGGAGTAATGATCATCCTTGGAATGAGGACTGCCAAAAAGCTTGGGAAGAACTCAAAATCTACTTGGCTCGCCTGCCCACTTTGCGACAGCCCCGCGAAAGAGAACCTCTTGTGTTGTACCTCGCCGTCACAGAAAAAGCAGTAAGCTCAGTCCTTGTGAAAGAGGAAGGGGCGAAGTAGTGGCCAGTCTACTATGTGAGCAAGTCCCTGCATGGCGCCGAAATCAGGTATCCTTTGTTACAAAAAGCTATATATGCCTTGGTCCTGGCAGGAAGAAGGCTACGACCATATTTTCAGGCTCACCCCATCATCGTCCGAACTAGTTTACCCCTGCGGGACGTTATGAAGAAGGTTGACCATTCGAGAAGGCTCTCCAAATGGTGTATAGAGCTTGGAGAACACGACATCACTTATGAACCTCAGAAAGCCATAAAAGCTCGAGAAGGCTCTCCAAATGGTGTATAGAGCATGCTCGGGAAGCCTGGCACCATCCGAGGGAGGCACTAGTACTGACCTCGGACTTGGCGAATTCCAGTGCCTCGAGCTCGGGATTTAGCCTAATACCCCAGAGAGCTCCAAAGGTGCAGACAGCCCCCTCGGGGGATTAAACAGATCACCTTCGGAATAGAAGAACCAGCTACCACAAGCAGGAGAGGATTTCTCGAAGGTGAAACCTACGAGCTAGGCAGCGCCCTGGACTGCGAACATAACTCCCGAAGAAGGGTGTTCGTCCCAGAGAACGACCTCGCCCAAAGGACATCGGGAGTACGACAGGAGCATTTAAGGAGCCTCTGACACATCGCCCACAGACGCGCCATGTCACCTCAAACGACGCTCTGACACGCCGACGCCGCCCAGGCCTTGTCACAACCTGTCTCGGACCAAGGCTCGAGAGAGCCTACAAACAGCTACTTGTCCCCTGTGTCCAAAGGTACACAGCAGATCTGACCGAACACGTGTCACGATCTGAACGGGCCAGACACTTATATAAATACAAAAGAACAGCCCCTCACAAAGGGTTGGTCAATCAGTTGAGAGGATACGAATAGGCAAGGCCACTAAACCCCTGAGTGCTCTCCTTCCTTCACCTCTCAGAGAACTAACTTGGGCGTCGGAGGCTCCTCCCCGGAAAAATATCCCGGGGACCTCCTAACCTTTCCTCTTGGGCTCTGCAGGTACCACTCCCTGGGAAACCTCCGCTTCAGGCGTTCTCCTCCTCAGGGAGTCTCTCCAGAAACCACCATGTCCTCCAGCGAAGACGTCTCCGGACATCAGAAAGTATGATGATAGATTCGGCCATAAGGACAAGTTGGTGAAAAATTAGTGTTAGCCAAGTCTTCTTGGCATAAATGGTCCTTAGAAAACTTGTGGGACTCAATTGAGCAAAAGAAGGAAATAATGGTACAAATTCGGCCAAGAGATAAATTTGAAGGCCCAAATTGAAAACCAAGTGTTCTTGGTCCAGAAACTCTTAAATGGGCTATTTGGGCCATAATGGCATTTTTGGAAAATGGGCTAAATCCCGAAAAGATAAAATTGGGCCTAAAGACTAAGTTGGGCTAAAATCCTAAAAAGGTGGAAATTGGGCCTAAATGCTAAGTTGGGCCGAGTCCAGAAAATAAATTAAAAGGCCAAGTGGGCCTGAGTTCCTGGAAAGGTCAAGTTGGGCTAGAATTCCTGGAAAGGCCAAGTTGGGCCAGAATTCCAGAAAAGGCCAAGTGGGCCAGAATTCCAAAAAAGGCCAAGCAGGCCTGAACTCCAGAAAAGTGCAAATTGGGCCTGGATTTCCAGGAAAAGGCCAATGTAGGCCTGAGTTCACAGAAGATTGTGCCTCAGTTCACAGAAAAGGCTAATTTGGGCCTTACCTCTTTAAGTAGAGGTTGAGTAAGTTAAACCAAGTATGCTTGGTAAATTATGGTTCTCTTGTTCAATAGAAAGCAATTAAATAACTTGTTAGTATTTTGGGCTTTATAGGTCCATTAAGGAAATGGCAAAGTTCCAACAACAAACAAAGCAAAGCGAGGCAAAGGCAATGAGCAAAGGTTACACAAATGGTGGTAAGAATCCCTATACTCACTCTTTGCATGGTATATTTTCCATGACCTTTCATTGTGAGTATTAGTGCCCCTATGTGATGGTCAAAGAACCAAATGACCATAGGTGTACATGACAGGGCTATGTGGTTGTTACTTTTTGTGAGGACTCATGATACTTTCTTAGTTGAATAATTGGGCACATAAGTACATAATGTATGAAGTAGTGATGCTTTGGTGACTATGGTTATGGTTTACTCATGAGTAATTAGCAAGCATTTAGGACTAGGAATTGAGTTTGGCCAACTCAATTCCCAAGCTAAGGAGCGCTTAGTAGGTTATAAAAATAAATGGCATGCCGGGATTAGTGGCATGGATTATGCTAATGCTTGTGATACCCATGATGACATGGAACATCATGTTACGAGGACAGTGTTGTGTGTGTTGAGTTGCGTGCTTCTCTAAAATTGTTTGTGCATGCTGACCCATATTATTACTGTTATTGTTATTGTGCTATATCTTGTGTTTTCTTTGTTTTAGTGTTTTCCTTGGCAGGAACATGGATTAATTGCCATTACATTCTTGGCACAAGTTTAGGCTTTGGAAGCCATATGATGACTTTGAAAGTCATGAGTATTTACCTCACTAGGCATTGGATGCCGTCGGGATTCTTACTGAGTTTTATAAACTCACCCGCCCTGATATATATTTTGTAGGAAATGGATTGCTTGAAGGTCAAGCTAGGAGTACGGGAGTACTCATTTAATGTGCTAAAGGGTTGGGTATGTGTATAGTGTTGCTCAATATATTCATTTGACTCTAAGTGACTTATGTGGTATAGATTGCTTGTGAATCAAGCTAATGGTTCGGACTTCCTTGTGCAGGCTTATGGAGTTTAGAAGTTGTGGAACAAGGTCTATTAAGCTAGAATGTGTTCCAGGCTGTTATGAGTCAAGGTTTGGGTAGTTTGAGGGTGTGGTCTGTAAAACCTGAACCTGGCTAATTAGAGACATATAGCATCCTTGGTACATTTTCTTTTCCAAGTAGGTGATGCTTTATTGTTGCCATTATGATCGTGATTAGCTTTGGATGATTATATGCCATGTTTGCATGGTTTTATGCAGATGGAATGCCATGATGGATATTCAGGTTATGTGTACTAGACTTGCCTGATACTCATGGACATATAAATGTGGTTTTCAAACTTGTAATGAGATGGGCTTCTTGGTTGCCATGCATTGGATTAGTACACTTGATGGACACACATTCTATGCACTTAATGGATTAAGTGTATGCTTTACCTGTATTACAAGTTTAATTAGTTGAGTATGTGCATCTAAGGAAAGATTTCCAGTGAATCTGGATATGCAAGGATATTGTTGCCTAGTTGTTAAGAGGGCATCTAGAGACTTATGTGTGTAACTAGCAAAGGGGTTAAGTTCATAAATGGAACACTAGAATTCCACATAGGTATTAGCTCGTTCCTTAAGAGCACCCTGACAAGACATTGAAAGTATTTATGTAACAAGCTAGTACCAAAATAGATCCTGGAGTCACGCCGTAGGTGCTCATAATATTTAATTAAGCCCTTCTGTTTAAGTAACTTCCGCTGCATTACTCCGATAATTAGGCCCAGGTGGGCCAAGGGCAGTTTAGGGTGTGACACATTCGGCCAACATTCCACTTCCAAACCGAAACATTTCTTGCTCAATTAGCTTAACTCATCATCAATTGAGCACTTAAACTCTTCATTCATGGAACAATTACCATGTATTAAAGAGGAATCACAAAATACCTTGGAACCCTAGCTTGAATAAGCTCTGTCTTCCTTGAATCTCCAAGAACCAAGCTTGATTCCAAGCAAGAAAAGGCCGAAACCAAGTCTCCTAGCTTGTTTCCTTGAAATACTTCCAAGATTCACTTGATTTCAAGAAGAAATTTGGATGAACACTCATGGAAGAGCTCTCGGCCATAAGGATCAATGAAACCTGAAAATGAACCAAGTGAATGGACTTAGTTAGTTTCGGCCGAAAGACTTATGTCTTTAGTTAGCTAAAATGCCAACTTTTACTTCCATTCCTTTGCATGGTGTAATGTAGCCCTTAACTCCACATGTATGCAAGACCGCCACTAAAACATGTGTCTAGTATGTCATTCAAGTCACCCCTTGGCCCATAATGCCAAGCATAAGACAACACAAGTACCAAGGCATTATAATCACCCTTGTATAACCGGCCATATAACTAGACAAACAACTAGTTAGTTTAACTAGTGACTAGTGAATAGTACTTTAGTGGTAGACAAGATTTGATTAGTAATCATTATTGTCTCCCACAATTTGGCTTAGTATGGCACTAGTCACCTTAAAAACTTGCATGGCCGAATATGCCAACTTTAAGTTTGTAGTTTTAATTGTACCACTCATCTAAGTGTACAATTTGATCCCCTTTCTCTATTTTCTGTCAGCTTTCCCATAGTCCAGTTTCCATTTGCAGTTAAGGTCTGAAAGTTTCCAGTTTTCCACATAGATCACTGTACTAGTTTCCATAGTTCCCCTCACTCTTCCTTTTTATTTTTCCTTGTTTTCCTTTGTTCTCCTTGGCCTAAGCCAAGCACTTAGGAGGTGCCTAACAGTTCATGTGATAGTTCATAATGAACTGATTGTAGCTTTCAGGCAACGATTGCAAGACTACATCAACAGCAAACTCTTTCTGAAGAGCAATTGCCAAACTCTCAAGATTGTTAATCTACCCAATCATCTTGAGCTCATGAGGACTTCCCTCAGACATTTTGCACAGAAATAATGCCTTAGAGGTCTTCAACCTCTCATGCCTAGCTTGCTCTTGGAAAAGAATTTTGAGATGTTTGATCATATTGAATGGCCCATGTTCTCATGTTGCTTTTGAAGCTCAGATTCCATGGTAATAAGCATGAGGCATCCAAAGCATCATCAGAATGCCTCTTGTGAGCATCCCTTTATGTCACACCTCGCTCAAGCCCTGGCCTATAAGTTTCTAAATTAACTCACAAGCCCAACTCCAAAATTTAGTTTCTATGATTCGGCCAAGCAAACCATGGCAACATTAGGTCTTATTTTCTTAATTTGAGAGGCCTGGGAGGTGGCCCAGGTGGCTTTAAAACAAGTCCAACAATATTTGCAGTGAAGGCAAGGCCCAATACCACTAAATTGCACAACAAGCAAGGTTTTAATTGAATACTTGCATACCAAGCAAGGCAACACTTAATGAAGTTTTTAAGTGCATAATTGGTGTGCAATCAAGTGTGCTATCTATATGACAACCAAGAAGCCACATTATTGGTTTAGATTTTGAAACCAAAAGTTAATATGTACATGATGCTCTCGGTCAACAACATACATATAATGATGCTCAACATTTCCATAAGACTAGGCCCATAACTATTCACATAAAAGTGCCATACATTGGCCCAAAATATTCAGCATACATGTACAAGCATAAAGCCATCCATAAGCCCATACATAACTTGGCATACAATCCCAACAAAAGCATCACAAGTCTAGGCATCAAGGACTACACATATGTACACAAAAAGGGTAGTCTACCTAGAGTCCAACATGGCTACATGCCATGAAACCGAAAGCTAAACATGCCAAGTTATTACATACCAAGACCATTAATGGTCAAACAGAACCTTGAGAATTCCATACAAAAGCACACACTACAACACCAACCCAATTGCCTGATTCATTGTCATGAAAGTAAATACTATGATCAGAGCCAAAGTCCAAGTGTCCATAGCTTTTCCTAGACAAGTCTCCAACTACAGCCTGCATACTTATCACATAAGTCTCGGCCAACCAAGAATATAAGACTTGTAATGTACTAGAACTAATACTGGCCAAGCACATATTGGCACATACCTCGCTAAACAAGCAAACAAGCACTAAACACAAGTACAGAGCAAACTAGTGCTACTCAGGCCGAATGTCTTTGCCTGAAAATAAAAGCATGGGCAGTGAGTAAAACTCAGTAGGATTCACTTATACATATTCAACTCTAATAAGAGTCTATTTAGTTAAGCTGAGTATTCACTCAAAGCTTATCCTCCCATTAGCTAGCTTTACCTGCAAAACAAACACAAAGACAAGGAAAACCATGCATATACATATACAAGATAAATAACCATGGCATAAAATCCACAATACCATAAGTGGGGTTAGCAAGCACATGGAAAGCACCAAAGCAAACAAGAACACACACACACTCCACATTTTGCTCTCGGCCCAAATAATCATACATGTACCCATGTGCACATTGCACACAAAACACCATCAAACCATCCACTTCCACTTAGAGCTCCAAAATGCTAAGCAAATAGGCCACATTTACTTGCATTTCTAGTACATGTACATTAGTTAATTAGCTAATCAACAATTCAACCGAGTGAAAACTCAATAGCCCATCCAGCAACTAAGGTCATTTGGCAAATTTCAACCATCACTTAGTCACTCTAAACACTTGAACCATGGTAATTCACCAAGCAATATCAAGTGTTAGTGAACCCTACCTCAATAGCTTTAGGTCTCAAGCCAAACTTCAAATGCTCCAAGTGTTCTTCAATCACAATGCCTACCATAACAATACATAGGCATCAACAACACTTACTCATGGACTAACTACCATGATTTCAATGAAGAACACTACAATATACAAGCTTAAGCTCTCGGTCACAATGCCCAATTCCACATATTTGTGTTATCCATCAAACTAACTCATTACATGATCATCTAATCATCAATGAACATCACTCATGGCATCATTACCATGTAACCAAGTGAAAAACACTCAAGTACACTAATCCAAACTTTCGGCCAAAATGCCCATTTTCACACAATAGTGTTCTTTATCAAACTAGCCCATTACATAAACACCTAATCATCAATGATCATTGTTCATGGCACCAATACCATGTAATCAAGTAATGAACACCAAATTACACTACTTCAAGCCCTCGGCCATAATGCCCATTGCCAAACACTAATGTTCTTCACCCATCCAATCCAACATACAATCACCTAATCATCATTAATCAACGTTCATGGCACCATTACCATGCAATTAGATGAAGAACATGAGATTACCTCAAAATGAGCTTCTCGGCCAAATGCTAACTTGCACGCATTGATGTTCCTCACTCAAAATAGCCTAGCATAAGATCACATAGGCACCAATTAACCTTAATCATGGACTAATTTCCATGTACACAATGAAGAACACCAAGCTCTATCAATTAATCCTTTCGGCCAACAAGTAGGTTTCCACAACAACATATCAATTGCTCAATTCACTTAGCTTAACAACGTTTGAGCACTCAATATCCTTGTTCATGGAAGAAAATACCATGGATTCAAGGAATTTAACAAGAATTACCTTAACCCTAGCTTGAATAGGCTCGGCCTTCCTTGAATCTCCAAGAACAAGGCTTGATTCCAAGCAAGCAAAGGCCGAAACAACCTTCTCCAAGCTTGAATCCTTCAATGCCCTTAGGATTTCTTGAATTCAAGGCCAAATGGTGGATGAACTCTCAAGAACAACTCTCGGTCAAGTGAAGAGCAAAGAACCCGAAAATGGCAAAGTAATGGTCTTGACTAGTTTCGGCCGAAGAGACTTGTATTTTAGTTAGCTAAAATGCTAACTTTTTCCTTCCATTTCTTTGCATGAAACAATGTAGCCCCCAACTCCATATGAACACAAGGCCGCCACTTAAACTTGTGTCTAAATGGACATTTAAGTCACTTCATGGCCTATAATGCCATGTACACATCAAACACAAGTACCAAAGTGCTTTAATTCCCCATGTGTAACCGGCCATGTAACTAGAATAAAGACTAGTTAATTTAACTAGTTAACTAGTGAATAGTTCTTTAGTGGTAAACAAGACTTGACTAGCAATCATTACTGTCTACTAGTTTTGGTCTAGTCTTGCCCTAGTCATCCAATAAACTTGCATGGCCGAAAATGCCAACTTTAAGTTTGTTGTTTTAATTGTACCACTAATCTAAGTGTACAATTTGATCCCCCTTCTCTGTTTTCTGTCAATTTTCCATAGTCCAGCTTCTAGGTGCAGTTAAGGCCTGAAGGTTTCTAGTTTTGCACATAGATCACTGTACTACTTTCCATAGTTCTCCTCACTCTCCTTTATACTTTTCTTTGTTTTCCTTTGTTTTTTCTTGGCCTAAGCCAAGCACTTAGGGGCTCCCTAACACTTTAAGCTCTTAGAGCAGTGGCAGCAGGCTCATTTGGAATGGGCAGCTTTAGGAAATAAGCCTTTCTCTCTTGCTTAAGGACTATTCTCAAGTTTCAATACCATTTGAGGAACTTGTCACTTGGGTAGCAATGATGTGTTGCTAGACACCGCTCATTGCTTATGATCATAAATGTGATTTATGATCATTGCCAACATGGCAAGAGCCTATTGGGTCGCACACATAGAGCTATTTGGATCATTAGAGTGCATGGGCTAATTATTTGGGTTATGGTTTCACTTTAATTTCGTATTAATAATGGGCCCAAGAGTTGAGCCATTATTAAGCCCGAAATTAAATCCTAATTGGATTAGGGCTTTGAAACCCATTAGGCCTGGAAGTTGAGTCTCACTATAAATACAACTTTTAAGTGAGAAATTCGCAGGTCTCCTTGCCCTAGCCTCCAAAAAGGACAGCCGCACTCTTCTCTTGCAATTCCTTGGAGGACGCAAGCTAGCACTGCGAGCGCAAGAGAAACGCATCTGCCGGGACGTGGTGGAAGCGTGGTGATCCCGAGAGGCTCGTGTGGATACCATAGAGAGCCTGAACACGTCAACTGTTCAGGTTTTGTGATTCGACTCTACAGTTGAGTGAGAGATCTCAACCGAAAATTAGGTATGAAAATTTTTGAACACCCGGTTTACCCCGTTTCACTTGGATCCTGGAGGGTTTCGGTTAAATTCCGCTGCGCTGTTTGGCTCCCGAAACCCAACAGTGGTATCAGAGCTACTGGTGAAACCCTAAATCGGGATTGAGTGTTGAATCGCATGATGCTATGTGTTCGGTTGCTTTTCGGCCATGATTAATTAGATTGATTCATGATGCATGAAACTGGAATTCGTAATGAACATATGAGATATATGAAGAAACGACACAAATTGGTTAATGAGATTAACCCGAAATTGAATGGTATGAGATACCTATATGGATTAGGATTCTTGCAATAGTTGCAAAAACCCTAGCTTGGTTCGGATTCGGCCTGTTCGGGCACCGAAAGTAAGGTATTTTTGGTGGCTCGAATGGAGGAGTCTCGGGTGCCTACTTGCTCGAAATAGAAGATTTCGGGCTAAGCAATTGTAAGAAAATTTTTTGCGCAGGGGGGCGCTGCCCCCCACGCCCCCCGCAAGGGCGGCTCCCCTTGACCTCGTCCGCTGACCGGTCAGCGGAACCACCGCCCACTGACAGGCCGGCCAGCGGGACCGCCGTATGCGAAGCGCCACATAAATAAAAACTGGTTAATCAACGTGCAAAAATTGGCATGCATCTTTGTTGAATGAGATTTGACATGATATGCTGATTGGTGTTTGAAGCATGGTGCATGGTTATAGCCCTTGATTGGTTGTACTTGTAAATACGGCCTGCGAGTCGTGCCTTTTCTTATCACTCTCATTGTACATTCTCTTCTCACCTTACTCCCCTCGAATGTAACTCGAGGTTTCTATTATTGATGTAATGGTGCATTATGGGATCATCCAAGGTGGTATGTCCAAGGATCATCCAAGGTGGTATGTCCAAGGAGGTGACAACAAAAGGGCAACCAAGAAAGGAAGAGAAGGAGCTTGTGAAGACTCCTTTTCTTTTCTTAGGCTTTTATGATATTCTCATTGGCTTGAGAATATCGCATAGTTTGGGCTATAACCATGTCACGTTTACTTTCTTGTAAGCATGAGATGCATGTTTTATATTTGTATGTGATGCATGTATAAAACAACCGGAGATAACAAATTGGTGAGATCAAAAGAAAAAATCCCTCAAACAAATATTAAGTCATTAAATGTGATGCCTTCCAAATGTTGGCACTCGTCAAGACTTTGATCAACATTAGGTGGGTTTGCCAAAGCAAAGCACCTATGTTCATCTTGGTAAGGCGCGATGGGATAATAGTGATATCCAAATTGCTAACTTTGGGTCTGACTTAACTAAGTCATCCTAATAGGATTAGGGACTTAGAGGCATAGAGTTGGGCTTAAGTTCATGAGATGAGCTTGGACAAGTGTTGTTCACCCAACTATCCAAGAGTTGCATAAGATGCAATTGGCAAGGAGTTGCCTACCTAAATAGCTGTAACTTGAGAGAAAAGCCAAAGCTGACTCAGGTTGTGGTCAAATATGGATCTTGGCCCACTAGAATACCTTAGCGCCGAGGTGTTCCGAAATAATATCGAGGGTTATTATTTTGAGGAAAATAGTGGGAGTATCGTTTAATAAAAGTCCTTATTAAATGAATTAAAATACATGACTCTTACACTGCATATTTACTGTTGTAGATAACCATGGCACAAAACACATCGACACTTTCGTTGCGATCGATCCTTGAGAAGGAAAAACTGAATGGGACCAACTTTCTCAAATGGTACCGAAACTTGAGGATAGTCCTCAAACAAGAGAGAAAGGCTTATGTCCTAGAGCAGCCCATTCCGAATGAGCCTGCTGCCACTGCTCCAAGAGCTGAAAGGGATGCTCACAAGAGGCATTCTGATGATGCTTTGGATGTTGCATGCCTCATGCTTATTACCATGGAATCTGAGCTTCAGAAGCAAACATGAGAACATGGGGGCGTTCGATATGATCGAACATCTCAAAATGCTTTTCCAAGAGCAAGCTAGGCATGAGAGGTTTGAGACCTCTAAGGCATTGTTTCAGTGCAAGATGTCTGAGGGAAGTCCCGTGGGTCCTCATGTGCTCAAGATGATTGGGTACATTGAGAATCTTGAGAATTTGGGATTTGCTCTTCAGAAAGAGTTGGCTATTGATGTAGTCTTGCAATCGTTGCCTGAAAGCTACAGTCAGTTCGTCATGAACTATAACATGAACGACCTTGACAAGTCCCTCCCTGAATTGCTCAACATGTTGAGAACTGCTGAGCAAAACCTTAAGAAGGCTAAGCCCATTTTGATGGTTCAAAAGGGCAAGGGAAAGGGAAAAGCCAACAAGAAGAAGGATAAAGCTAATGGAAAGTCCAATGCTAATTCTTCTTCAGCTGCACTGAAACCAAAGGGTGGTGTGGCAAAGGAAGGGGAGTGCTTCCATTGTAAGCAACCTGGACACTGGAAGCGCAACTTGCAAGCTCTATCTTGAAGAACTTGCTAAGGAAAAGGGAAGTAAGACTTCCACTTCAGGTATTTTTGTTATAGAGGCTAACTTTTCTACTTCCTCATCTTGGGTATTGGATACTGGATGTGGATCTCACATTTGTGCAAATGTGCAGGATCTAAGTAGAAGTAGAAGAGAAGATTGGCCCGAGGTGAAGTGGACCTACGTGTTGGAAATGGAGCAAGGGTTGCTGCCTTAGCCGTAGGGACTTATGTTCTCACTTTACCTAGTGGATTAGTTTTAGAATTAGACAACTGCTACTTTGTGCCTACTATTAGTAGAAATTTGATTTCTGTTTCTTGTTTGGACAAGAAAGGTTTTTCATTTATAATAAAGGACAAATGTTGTTCTATTTATTTGAATGAAATCTTTTATGGTAGTGCTCAACTTAGCAATGGGTTGTATGTTCTAGACCTCGAAGATCCAATCTATAATGTGAATACCAAGAAGGTCAGATTAAATGATTCAAACCCGACCTATCTCTGGCACTGTCGCTTGGGCCATATAAATGAGACCCGCATATCCAAGCTCCATAAGGATGGACTCTTGGACTCATTTGATTTTGAATCATATGAGACATGTGAGTCATGTTTGTTGGGCAAGATGACCAAAGCCCCATTCACAGGGCAAAGTGAAAGGGCTAATGACTTACTAGGACTCATACATAGTGATGTATGTGGCCCTATGTCTACACAAGCTAGAGGAGGTTTCCAATACTTCATTACTTTCACTGATGACTTCAGCAGATATGGCTATGTGTATCTTATGAGACACAAGTCAGAATCCTTTGAAAAGTTCAAAGAATTCAAGAATGAAGTAGAGAATCAACTCGGGAAGAGTATCAAAGTGCTTCGATCAGATCGAGGTGGAGAGTACTTGGATCGAGAATTCCTTGACTATCTGAAGGAGTGTGGTATAGTATCACAACTCACTCCACCAGGTACACCTCAATGGAATGGTGTATCTGAAAGGAGAAATCGAACTCTGTTAGACATGGTTCGCTCTATGATGAGTCAAGCTGACCTTCCAAACTCCTTTTGGGGACATGCTCTAGAGACAGCCGCTTTTACACTAAACCGAGTTCCATCTAAATCGGTTCAAAAGACACCATATGAGATATGGAGTGGGAGGCGTCCCAATTTGTCTTTTATGAAGATTTGGGGCTGTGACGCTTATGTGAAACGTCAATCCTCTGACAAACTAGGGCCCAAATCTCAAAAATGCCTTTTTGTTGGGTATCCCAAAGAAACAAAGGGTTACTATTTCTACAATCCTTCTGAGCAAAAAGTGTTTGTTGCTCGAACTGGTGTCTTTTTAGAGAAAGAGTTTATCTCTAAAGGAACTAGTGGGAGGAAAGTAGAACTTGAAGAAATTCAAGAACAACAAGGAGACATCGAACCTGAAATGGAACCTGAACAGACACCACAAGATGTTGTGGTTCAAGAGTCTGTTCCTGTAGCACAGAGCCCACGTAGGTCTGGTAGGATTCGGCGTGAGCCTGAGAGATATGGATTTCTCGTGACTCACACTGGTGATGTGATGCTCATGGATCAGGATGAGCCCACAACCTACCAACAAGCTATGTCGGGGCCTGACTCTGAGAAGTGGCTAGTGGCCATGAAATCCGAGATGGAATCCATGTATGAAAACCAAGTATGGACTTTGGTTGACCCACCTGAAGGGGTAAAACCCATAGGGTGCAAATGGGTTTTCAAGAAGAAAACTGACATGGATGGTAATGTGATTACCTTTAAGGGACGATTGGTTGCAAAAGGTTTCAAGCAAATTCATGGTATTGACTATGATGAAACTTTTTCACCAGTTGCTATGCTTAAATCCATCCGAAATTTTGTTTGCTATTGCTGCACACTATGATTATGAGATATGGCAAATGGATGTCAAAACTGCATTCCTAAATGGAAAGCTACTTGAGGATGTGTACATGACACAACCTGAGGGTTTTGTCACTCCTGAGAATGCCAATAAAGTGTGCAAGTTGCAAAGGTCCATTTATGGACTGAAGCAAGCTTCTCGAAGTTGGAATCTTCATTTTGATGAAGCAATCAAAGAGTTTGGTTTTATCAAAAATGAAGATGAACCTTGTGTCTACAAGAAGGTTAGTGGGAGCGCTATTGTCTTCTTGGTGTTGTATGTAGATGACATACTACTCATCGGGAATGACATTCCTGAGCTACAGTCTGTGAAGACTTGGCTAGGGAAATGTTTCTCTATGAAGGACTTGGGTGAAGCAGCCTATGTGTTAGGCATCAGGATCTATAGAGATAGATCTAGAAAGCTTCTTGGCCTAAGTCAAAGTACATATATTGACAAGGTGCTAAAGAGGTTTAGCATGCAAGATTCCAAGAAAGGATTCTTGCCCATGTCACATGGTATCAACTCTTTCTAGATCTCAGTGTCCGAGTACACCCGAGGAGAGAGAGCGCATGAGTAAGATTCCATATGCCTCAGCAATTGGATCTATCATGTATGCCATGATATGTACTCGTCCCGATGTCTCATATGCTTTGAGCATGACGAGTAGGTACCAATCGAACCCCGGTGAGAGTCACTGGACAGCTGTTAAGAACATCCTTAAGTACTTACGAAGGACTAAGGATGCATTCTTGGTCTTTGGAGGTGAAGATGAGCTCGTTGTAAGGGGTTACACCGATGCAAGCTTCCAATCCGATAAGGATGATTTTAGATCGCAATCTGGTTATGTGTTTTGTATTGGTGGTGGTGCTGTGAGCTGGAAGAGTTCAAAGCAAGAGACAGTAGCTGACTCTACAACAGAATCTGAGTACATTGCCGCCTCTGATGCTGCGAAGGAGGCAGTTTGGATCAAGAAGTTCATCACTGAACTTGGAGTGGTTCCAAGCATTGCCGACCCGATAGAGCTCTATTGTGACAACAATGGAGCAATCGCACAGGCTAAGGAACCTCGATCTCACCAGCGATCCAAACACATACTCCGACGCTATCATCTCATCAGGGAGATCATCGAGAGGGGTGATGTAAGGATATGCAGGACTTCGACAGACAGCAACATTGCTGATCCACTGACAAAGCCCCTTACGCAGCAGAAGCATGATAGCCATTCTAGGTCCATCGGTATTAGATACATGGATGATTGGCTTTTAGTGCAAGTGGGAGATTGTTAGTGTTGTGCCCAAAAAGCCAATCATGAGATGATTGTATTTTTTGCACATTGAGTCATGATATTTTATTAAGGCATTAATCCAGCAATTATGTTTGTTGTTTTGTTTCTGCGTAACGTAATAATAAACATAATTGTAACCCTAGAATAATGATATTCTCAAACGTCCCTAGTCTAGTATTATTGTGGAGCGGGTTGCAATAATACATAACGACTAGCATATGTGGAGACTAATATGAGATATGTAGTCTACATATGGGTACAAGTTGGAGAACTTGTGTACTGGACCGACCCACCATGAGAACACTACATGGATCGTTATATCCTAATTGGATTAGGGCTTTGAAACCCACTAGGCCTGGAAGTTGAGTCTCACTATAAATACAACTTCTAGTGAGAAATTCGCAGGTCTCCTTGCCCTAGCCTCCCAAAAGGACAGCCGCACTCTTCTCTTGCAATTCCTTGGAGGACGCAAGCTAGCACTGCCAGCGCAAGAGAAACGCATCTGCCGGGACGTGGTGGAAGCGTGGTGATCCCGAGAGGCTCATGTGGATACCATAGAGAGCCTGAACACGTCAACTGTTCAGGTTTTGTGATTCGACTCTACAGTTGAGTGAGAGATCTCAACCGAAAATTAGGTATCAAATTTTCGAACACCTGGTTTACCCCGTTTCACTTGGATCCTGGAGGGTTTCGGTTAAATTCCGCTGCGCTGTTTGGCTCCCGAAACCCAACATAAACATGCAGTGTAAGAGCCATGTATTTTAATTCATTTAATCAGGACTTTTATTAAATGATACTCCCACTATTTTACTAAAAATAATAACCCTCGATATTATTTTGGAACACCTCAGCGTTAAGGTATTCTAGTGGGCCAAGATCCATATTTGACCACAGCTTGAGTCAGCTTTGGCTTTTCTCTCAAGTTACAGCTATTTAGGTAGGCAACACCTTGCCAATTACATCTCATCCAACTCTTGGATACTTGGGTGAATCAACACTTGTCCAAGCTCATCTCATGAGCTTAAGTCCAACACTATGCCTCTAAGTCCCTAATCCTATTAGGATGACTTAGTTAAGTTAGACCCAAAGTTAGCAATTTGGATATCACTATTATCCCATCACGCCTTACTAAGATGAACATATTTGCTTTGTTTTGGCAAACCCACCTAATGTTGATCAAAGTCTTAACAAGTGCCAACATTTGGAAGGCATCACATTTAATGACTTAATATTTGTTTGAGGGATTTTTTTTTTTATCTCACGAAGTTGTTATCTCCAATTGTCTTATACATGCATCACATACAAATATAAAACATGCATCTCATGCTTACAAGAAAGTAAACGTGACATGATTATAACCCAAACTATGTGATATTCTCAAGCTAATAAGAATATCATAAAAGCGTAAGAAAAGAAAAGGGTCTTCACAAGCTCCTTCTCTTCCTTTCTTGGTTGCCCTTTTGTTGTCACCTCTTTGGACATACCACCTTGGATGATCGCATAATGTACCATTACATCAATAATAGAAACCTCGAGTTACATTCGAGGGGAGTAAGGTGAGAAGAGAATGTACAATGAGAGTAACAAGAGAAGGCACGACTCACAGGCCATATTTACAAGTACAACCAATCAAATGCTATAACCATGCACCATGCTACAACCATTAATTACCATAACATGTCAAATCTCATTCAACAAATGCATGCAAATTTTCACGAACTGATTAACCTAGTTTTATTTATGTGGTGCTTCGCATACAGCGGTCCCATTGGCTGATCAGCGGGTGGTGGTTCCGCTGACCGGTGAACGGATGGGGTTAAGGGGGGCCACCCTTGCGGGGCGTTACAAGGGGGGCAGCGCCCCCTGACACAAAAAATTGTCTAACAATTGTCTTGCCTGAGTTCTTCTATTTTGAGCAAGTAGGCACCCGAGACTTTTCCATTTGGGCCCCCAAAAATACATTACTTTCGATGCCTGATGTTAGTGTTGTGCCCAAAAAGCCAATCATGAGATGATTATATTTTTGCACATTGTGTCATGATATTTTATTCAGGAATTAATCCAGCAATTATGTTTGTTGTTTTGTTTCTGCGTAACATAACAAACATAATTGTCACCCTAGAATAATGACCTTTTCAAACATCCCTAGTCTAGCATTATTGTGGAGTGGGTTGCAATAATACATAACGATTAGAATATATGGAGACTAATATGAGATATGTAGTTTACATATGGGTACAAGTTAGAGAACTTGTGTATTGGACCGACCCACCATGAGAACACTACATGGATCGTTATATGAGTGTCATAAGTGATTCTCATAGTGATCATGGTATATGTAGTCCTTCGACCTAAGATCATCAAGGTTCCCTACATGTAAGTCACATACTTTGATACTTTCCTTTGTTGGTCGTAATTGAGTGAACTTGAAGGAGGTCATTGGGTATGTCACATATCATGCGGAGGGATTTGTATGATCAAGATGGGATTTTTCCCCCCTATGTAACGGGAGTGATATCTTCAGGCCACTTGATAGAGTAAGACTTACAAAAATGCATGGCCATGCTCGGATGAGTTGATATACAATATCAATGTCATCAGTTTAAGTTGGTCTACACGGTAATCAAGAAACCAAAGATTGGGCTATACGAGAGTGACACATTCCATGTCTCATGCTTAGTCTTGATATCTTGGACAAAGGGACAATAGCATATTTCAGTGATGATCATAAAGGTTTAGTCGAATCATCGACAATCTTGTCACTTGGGTACCAATGATGTGTTGCTAGACACCGCTCATTGCTTATGATCATAAATGTGATTTATGATCATTGCCAACGTGGTAAGAGCCTATTGGGTCCCACACTTAGAGCTATTTGGATCATAAGAGTGCATGGGCTAATAATTTCGATTTTGGTTTCACAATAATTTCATATTAATAATGGACCCAACAGTTGAGCCATTATTAAGCCCGAAATTAAAGCCTAATTGGATTAGGGGTTTGAAACCTATTAGGCCTAGAAGTTGAGTCTCACTATAAATACAACTTCTAGTGAGAAATTCGTAGGTCTCCTTGCCCTAGCCTTCTAAAAAGGACAGCCGCACTCTTCTCTTCAATTCCTTGGAGGACGCAAGCTAGCACTATGAGCGCAAGAGAAACGCATCTACCGGGACGCGGTGGAAGCGTGGTGATCCCAAGAGGCCCGTGTGGAAACCATAGAGAGCTTGAACACGTCAACTGTTCAAGTTTGCGATTCGACTCTACAGTTGAGTGAAAGATCTCAACCAAAAATTAGGTATGAAAATTTTTGGAAACCCAGTTTACCCCGTTTCACTTGGATCCTGGAGAGTTTCGGTTAAATTCCGCTGCACTGTTTGGCTCCCAAAACCCAACACCTGAATAGGACAAATCCGGACCAAGGTAGGGTTTTTGCAACTATAGCAAAAGTCCTAATCCATAAAGGTATCTCATACCAATCAATTTTGGTTTAATCTCATTAACCAATTTGTGTTGTTTCTTCATATATCTCAGATGTTCATTACGAGTTCCAGTTTCATGCATCATGAATCAATCTAATTAATCATGGCCAAAAGCAACCGAACACATAACATCATGCGATTCAACATTCAATCCCGATGTAGGGTTTCACCAGTAGCTCTGATACCACTATTGAGTTTCAGGAGTGAAACAACTGTAGCGGAATTTAACCAAAACCCTCCAAGATCCAAGTGAAACGGGGTAAACTGGGTCTTCAAAAATTTCATACCTAATTTTCGATCGAGATCTCTCACCTAATTGTAAATTTGAATCACAAAACCTGAACAGTTGATGTGTTCAAGCTCTCTATGGTATCCACATGAGCCTTTCGGGATCACCACACTTCCACTCCGCCCAGGTAGATGCGTTTCTCTTGCTTTCACAGTGCTAGCATGCGTCCTCCAGGGAATTGCAAGAAAAAAGTGCGGCTGTCCTTTTGGGGGGCTATAGCAAGAAACTCCGAATTTCTCAGTAAAATTTGTATTAACAGTGAGACTTAACTTCTAGGCCTAATGGGTTTCAAAGCCCTAATCCAATTAGGCTTTAATTTCGGGCTTAATAATGGCTCAACTCTTGGGCCCAATATTAATACAAAATTAAAGTGAAACCATAACCCAAATAATTAGCCCATGCACTCCAATGATCCAAATAACTCCATGTGTACGACCCAATAGGCTCTTACCACGTTGGTAATGATCATAAATCACATTTATGATCATAAACAATGAGCGGTCTCCAGCAACACATCATTGCTACCCAAGTGACAAGATTGTTAGTGATTCGACTAAACCTTTATGATCATTACCGATGTATGTCATTGTCCATTTGTCCAAGATATCAAGACTAAGCGCGAGACATGGAATATGTCACTCTCGTATAGCCCAATCTTTGGTTTCTTGATTACTGAGTAGACCAACTTAACTGATGACATTGATATCATATATCAACTCATTCGAGCATGGCCATCCATTTTCTATGTCTTACTCTATCAAGGGGCCCAAAGATATCATTCCCGTTACATAGGCGGGACAAATCCCATCTTGATCATACAAATCCCTTCACATGATATGTGACATACCCAATGACCTCCTTCAAGTTCACTCAGTTACAAGCAACAAAGGAAAGTATCAAAGTATGTGACTCACATGTAGGGAACCTTGAAGACCTTGGGTCAAAGGACTACATATACCATGATCACTATGAGAATCACTCATATGTGTTCTCATGGTGGGTCGGTCCAGTACTCAAGTTCTCCAACTTGTACCCATATGTACACTACATATCTCATATTAGTCTCCACATATGCTAGTCGTTATGTATTATTGCAACCCGCTCCACAATAATACTAGACCAAGGATGTTTGAGAATATCATTATTCTAAGGTTACAATTTTGTTTATTATGTTACGTAGAAACAAAACAACAAACATAATTGCTGGATTAATGCCTTAACAAAATATCATGACTCAATGTGCAAAAATAGAATCATCTCATGATTGGCTTTTGGGCAAAACACTAACACCTTGATGCTTCGGTTGTTTTCTCTTAGTTTCTCTTATTTTCTTGCAGTAAGGTGGCTACGGTGGATGGTGGATGAGCTTAAGGAAGAACCCTTGTTGCTGGGGGTCGAAATATGGAGGAAGAAATGAAAGAAATTATGATTTTTCTTTGGTTTTTACTTATTTATTCTATCTTTGACCTTGGTGGCACATATGCAAATTTTTTAAACTTTCGGCAACACTTGGAAAGATTAGATCCAGCTATTTTGGCTAGGAAAATGATATTTTTTACCACCTTTAACCTTGTCACGGATCATTATAACCTTTAGACAAAAAGGTGGACACTTGGATCCTCAGTTGGCATTATGCGATAAACGATCAACATTGCCTTCTTACGCACTTTGGTCCCCAACAGTATCCTTAATTCCATCCATGTCCTTTTTGTAGCCATCTTTGGAAATTTGTGCAATTGAGTACCCAACTTTTGGAACCTTACAATTTAGCCCATAGGTTACTTGAAAATTAGGCAATATGACAATCCTTTCTCAAGGACTAAATTATCATTGTTTGTGTCACTTAAGGGAGTGCATATTGAATACTTTACACTTCACAATTCATACACTATGGTGAAAATCAAAGCATATAAGTTTAGGTCATTATGCTATAATTTTCCCATTTTGTGAAGGTAGTAAAACCTAGAGTGCCCAACGCTTAACATACACTCCAATTTCAATCAAAACATTATTTTTCACGTTCAATGAGCCCATATCCTAATTTATTCACAATTCTTAGGACCATAAATCCTCATAGCCCATAACGTAACACTTAGGACTTAAGGGCATTACATAGAGCTTAAGACTAAAAAATATAGACAGGGGAGGCAACTAGGTGTACAACACATATACAAGCCTTGACTAAGATCTCCACTAACTCCCACCTTAGAAATGAACCACCTTAGAAATGAATCCCAGTGGTGACACACAAAAGCCTATCCACATGTTGCTAGGCTTTGCGGCCAGGAACAACACTATAGTTAGCATTGTTACTGAACTAGCAAGTAACCCAAGTAGACTAGAATCATAAAAATTCTCAAGCGGAGTATCTGTAACAACAAGCTATCACAAAAAGTCTCAATGGTTCTCTGGCCCAACAACATCAGAATCTGCACAACATAACTATAGAGTAAGAATTCAAGAATTCTCAGAAAGGGACTTTACTTCACTGCAAGGAAAGTTACTAAGCACAACACATAGGTGAACATATGTAATCTGCTGCGACCTCACATAGCCTAAGGCTAGACTTATGTGCATATGTCTTCATCCCTTGGGACTTCTCTTCAACCTAGTCCTTGAAATACAAGGTAGAGTCTTGTCTACTTCCAAGTAGAGCTTACTCTAACCAGTGATGATTCACTAGTTAAAACTCCCCTATGTTGTACAGGGGCTTTATGGTGGGACTACTATCGACTAGGCTATGAAGACACATTAGGCCATAAGCACCCATTAGGTGTGATAGCCAAACGGCTATCAAACTTGGATAGCTTCTAAGGATGACTGACAAGTACCATCCTCTGATGTACATCTAAGCAACCTCGGGAAAATGGATCCTCACCACCATTAGCTGATAAGAGTACCACCCTCAGAAGGACATAATCTACCATCCTTGTTCAAGTGCTTTGCCAACTTCAGGAGGCCATCTCTCCATCCTCTGCAGAATATAGCATTCGCCAAAGGTCCTCTACCTTGCTGAGGAGCCTTCTTCTACGGCCCTCGAGAGCAAAAACCAGACCAAAGGAGACCTGTTTGCCGAAGGGGTATTACCCCCCGAAGAAGGCCCATCACCAAAGGAGTTCTCACCCAGGTGAGACAAAGACAGTTAGGAGCCTCTGACACGGGGACCTCAAACACCCCCTAACACACAGGCCTCCCACGGCTTTGAGTTCTGGCCAGAATGGCCTTTGGCCAACTAGAGATGCCCATCTCTGAAGGTACGAATCACATCTGGCTGAACACGTGTCATGATTCGAGTGGGCAGTGTCAAACGAACTTCCCCCAACACCCCCCTATAAATACTTGGGGAACAACCCTGGTAAGAACAATGAAACACAAGAGACAAAAAACCCTAGCTATCTTCTCCTCTCCGTTCCTTCTTTCTTACCTTCATTCTCTAAGATACTGACTTGAGCGTTGAAGACTTCTCCCCCGGAATCACACTCCAGGGAGTCTCTAACCTGAGTTTTGCAGCCACATTCTTGCTATAAGTGCCTCTTAAAGGTACCTTCACAACGGATGTCTTTTTCCAAGGATCTTCATACCTGAAGATCAGCTCGAAGTTGCACCATGTCATACGATGGGGATGCTGTCGAGCATCATTTGGCACCGTCTGTGGGAAATGACTCTCAGGTAGCCATCGTTGAGACTCGGCATTCTAAGATAAGGGACTCCCGAACTCCCCATCGGTGCCAGAGAATTAACCGGTGACTGAACAACACGCCGCAGGGACCTCTTTGCCTGAGGATGAACGTCCTCTAACGATCATGATGAGCTTTCTATGTGATTTTTAGTGATCAGTTGTGGCTGAAATGACACAACAGTTGGACCAAAGGTGGTCACAACCACCTTCGAGCCGAAAAGGCCCTTCACCAACTCTCTGTTAGGAGAGAAGCCTGAAGTCCACTCACCAGAGGTCAGGGAGTGGGTGTTAGTGTTGTGCCCAAAAGCCAATCATGAGATGATTGTATTTTTGCACATTGAGTCATGATATTTTATTAAGGCCTTAATCCAGCAATTATGTTTGTTTTTTTGTTTCTGCGTAACTTAACAAACATAATTGTAACCCTAGAATAATGATATTCTTAAACATCCCTGGTCTAGTGTTATTGTGGAGCGGGTTGCAATAATACATAACGACTAGTGTATGTGGAGACTAATATGAGATATGTAGTCTACATATGGGTACAAGTTGGAGAACTTGTGTACTGGATCGTTATATGAGTGTCATAACTGATTCTCATAGTGATCAGGGTATATGTAGTCCATCGACCTAAGATCATCAAGGTTCCCTACATGTGAGTCACATACTTTGATACTTTCCTTTGTTGCTTGTAACTGAGGGAACTTGAAGGAGGTCATTGGCTATGTCACATATCATGCGGAGGGATTTGTATGATCAAGATGGGATTTGTCCCTCCTATCTAACGAGAGTGATATCTTCGGGCCCCTTGATAGAGTGAAACTTAGAAAATGCATGGCCATGCTCCAATGAGTTGATATACGATATCAATGTCATCAGTTTAAGTTGGTCTACTCGGTAATCAAGAAACCAAAAATTGGGCTATACGAGAGTGACACATTCCATATCTCGTGCTTAGTCTTGATATCTTGGACAAAGGGACAATGGCATATATCGGTGATGATCATAAAAGTTTAGTCGATTCACCGACAATCTTGTCACTTGGGTAGCAATGATGTGTTGCTAGACACCGCTCATTGCTTATGATCATAAATGTGATTTATGATCATTGCCAACATGGCAAGAGCCTATTGGGTCGCACACATAGAGCTATTTGGATCATTAGAGTGCATGGGCTAATTATTTGGGATATGGTTTCACTTTAATTTCATATTAATAATGGGCCCAAGAGTTGAGCCATTATTTAGCCTGAAATTAAATCCTAATTAGATTAGGGCTTTGAAACCCATTAGGCCTGGAAGTTGAGTCTCACTATAAATACAACTTTTAAGTGAGAAATCGTAGGTCTCCTTGCCCTAGCCTCCCAAAAAGACAGCCACACTCTTCTTTTGCAATTCCTTGGAGGACACAAGCTAACACTATGAGCGTAAGAGAAACGCATCTACCGGGACGCGGTGGAAGCGTGGTGATCCTGAGAGGCCCGTGTGGATACCATAGAGAGCCTGAACAAGTCAACTATTCAGGTTTAGTGATTTGACTCTAAAGTTGAGTGAGAGATCTCAATCGAAAATTACATATGAAAATTTGTGGAACACCCAGTTTACCCCGTTTCACTTGGATCCTGGGGAGTTTCGGTGAAATTCCGCTGCGCTGTTTGGCTCCCGAAACCCATCAGTGGGGACTTCCATGATGAGTCCTCAATGGAGGACGTACCCTGTTAGGCACCTCCTATGTGCTTGGCTTAGGCCAAGGAGAACCAAGGAAAATGAAAGAAAACAGAAAGGGAAGAAATAAGAGCCATGGAGACTGGCACAATGACTTATGTGCAAAACTGGAAACTATCAGGACTTAGTTGCACATGGAAAACGTACTATGAGAAAGCTGACAAAAAATTGAGAAAGGGGACCAAACTGTGCACTAAGTTAAGTGGTATAAGTGAAACCACAAGTTTAAAGATGGCATTGTTGGCCATGCAAATTTCTATAATGGCTAGTGCAAGACTAGACCATTTGTGGGAGACAACAATGATTACTAGTCAAAATCTTGTCTACCACTAGTGTACTATTCACTAGTTACTAGTTAAACTAACTAGTCTTTATGTTAGTTACATGGCCGGTCATGCATGGGTGCTTATGACGCCTTGGTACTTGTGTTGTTTATTTGCTTGGCACTTTGAGCCATGTGTGGACTTAAGTGCCCATTTAGACACAAGTTTGAGTGGCGGCCTTGTGCATAAGTGGACTTAAGGGCTATATTGCGCCATGCAAAGAAATGGAAGTGAAATTGGCATTTTGGCTAACTAAAGCCAATGACTTTCGGCCGAAACTAGCCTAAGTCCATTTGCTTCATTTCGGGCTTCCTTGCCTTTGCTAAACCGAGAGCATTCTTGAGAGAGCTCCTTCACAATCTTGTCTTGATTTCAAGAACCTTGAAGCCATTTGAAGAATTCAAGCTAGGAAGGCTTGTCTCGGCATAAGCTCACTTGGAATCAAGCTTTGTTTATGAAGAAATGGTGAAGGGCCGAACCATTTGAGCTAGGGTTCTTGAGGTAACCTTGGTATTTCCTTGAATCCATGGTATTTCTTTCCATGAACAAGGATTTTGAATGCTCATACGTTGCTAAGCTTGGAGATTAAAGCAATTGAATTATTTGGTGGAAAACCTAGTTATGGCCGAATATGATGAACATGTGTTCTTGGTGTTCTTCTTGGAATTCATGGAAATTAATCCATGTGTGATGCTTGTTGATGATCATTTAACCTTGTGATAGGTTGTTTGGGCGAAGAACACCAAGATTGCGCAAGTTAGTGCTTTGGCCGAAAGTATATTTTGAGGTAACCCATGTTCAACCTTTGTTTACATGGCATTAACGCCATGAACCATGCTTAATGATGCATTGGTAGATGTGTGTGGCATTGGATTGAATGAAGAACATGTATATGTGAAATGGGCACTATGGCCGAAAGGGTGGAAATGGTGTTTACATGTATTTTGCTTAGTTACATGGTAATTGTGCCATGAGTAAGCTTATTAGTTGTTTGACTACTCATTTGGTGTAATGGAATGTTGAGTAGTACCATGAGATAAAAATGTGTGCTTTGGCCGAAAGCTTGAATTGGAGTGAAATGGTATATTTCACTTGGTTACTTGGCATTAATGCCATGGTTGTTGTTTATTGGAGATTATAATGGCTCATGGTATGTGAGATTAATGGGCAGCTTATGTTTAAGTATTTTGGCTTATATGGCCGAGAGCTTCAAAGTGTTGGGTGATAGTGTCTTTCATTGAAATCATGGTATTTGATCCATGGGTTATGTTGTTAATGATTATGCCTTATTATGGTAGGCATTGAGGTTGAAAGGCACTTGGACACTTGAAGTTTTATTGGAGACCGAGAGCTTGAGGTAGGGTTCACTACACTTGAGTTCGCTTGGTAATATATGCCATGGTTCAAGTGTTAAGGTGGCTAAGTGATGGTTAAAATTTGCCATGTGATCTTAGTTACTTGATGGGCTTATTGGTTATATTTGGTTGCAATGTTGATTAGCTAATTGACTATGGTACATGTACTAAAAATGCAAGTGAATGTGGCCTATTTGCTTGGCATTTTGGGAGCTCCAAATGGAATGTTATTGGTAAGATTATGTGCAAGGATTGCACACGGGTACATGTATGGCTTATATGGCCGAGAGCAACAATGTGAAGTGTGTGTGAGTACTTGTGTGCCTTGGTGATTTCTTGTGCATGCTAACCCCCATTATTGTTATTGTATATGGATACACCTGCTTTTCTTGTCTTTGTGTTTGTTTTGCAGGTTGAGCTAACTAATTGGAGGTTAAGCCTTGAGTGTTCACTCGGCTTAACTAAATAAACTCTTTAAGAGTTGGGTATAATGAAGTGAATCCTACTGAGTTAAACTCACTGCCCATTCTCCATTTTTTTCAGGCAAGGATATTCAGCCTGAGTAGTGCTAAGCTGCCTTGTGTGTGCACTTAGTGTTTATTTGCTTTGTTGCTAAGGTATGTGCCAATGTGTGCTTGGCTTGACACTTTAGAATTATTTGCAAGTCTTATTGTGAGTTGGCCGAGACTTATGGTTTAAGCTTGCAGGCTGTAGAGTGGGAACTGTCTAGGGGAGCATGGATATCTGGACTTTAGCTCTGGTTTTGCTTTTCACCTTTATGACCATGAACATGGCCGTGGGCTTGGTGTTGCAGTGTGTGCTTTTGTATGGGATCCTTAAGGTGATGTTTGAGCACTAGGAGTTTGGTCTCGGTCTGTATATAACTTGGCATGAACAACTTATGGGTGCTTGGCATTATTAGCCATGTTATTTGCTAGGTAGACTACACTTTTGGTTGTGTATGTTGTAGTCTTGGATACCTAGAGGGTGATGTTATTTTGAGAACCTTGTATGCCAAGTTATGTATGGGAGTATGGATGATTATATGTATGGATATGTGTTATAAGCATTATGGGCCAAGGCTTGGCACTTTTGAGTGTTGTTAATGGCATGACCTTGCAAGTTTTATGGTGCACCTTTGTATGTATGTTTGATGGCCGAGAGCTACATGCATTACTCCTTGTGGTTTTCCAAACTTAAACCAACATTGTGGGCTTCTTGGTTGCCATGTAGGTAGCACACTTGATTGCACACCAAGTATGCACTGGAAGTTGCATTATTTGTTGCCTTGCTTGTTATGCAAGAAAGTGGTTGGGCCTTACTTATGCTGCAAGTAATTACTAGTTTGGTTTGAAAGCCACCTGGGCCACCTCCCAGGCCCATTACCTTAAGAAAATAAGACTTAAAGTTAGTTCCTTTGGGTTAGGCCGAGAGCTAGTTACCCAGTTTTTAGTTTGGGCTTGTGAGTCAGGTTGGGGACTTACAGGCCAGGGCCTGTGTGAGGTGTGACATACCCCCCAGAGGCTGACGTACTGAAGAAACGGGGTCCAAAGGAGCTAGGACTTCCCACCAGTGAAGTTCATCACCGGAAAGAAGATCACAATCCCCCCGCCGCCTAAGTTACTTCCCAAAAAAAAGGCATCATTCTCTGTTGCTGGAGGCCTCCAGGTAGCGAGAAGAGCCCAGCATCACCATCCTCATGGAAAAGATCCTAAAGAGGTTGGAGAAAGTGGAAAGGGAAGTGGCTCAGAAGCCTATTTGGTCAAGGTTGTTGGAGACCTTCACCGGAGAAGAGTCACCCTTTATCCGAGCAATAGTTGAGGCACCCATTCCAAGTGACTTCTGTGTGCCACGCCTAGAAATGTAGGATGGGCGCAGTGACCCCCAAGCCCATTTGACCAAGTATAGGCGCAGCATGGTGCTACGGGGTGTCGATGACACCACGCCTTGCAAATGTTTTGAAGTCACCCTCTTCGGACCGATGACTACGTGGTATAATTTGTTGGCCCCTAGAACCATCATAGGTTTCCAAGAGTTATCCACTGCGTTTACATAGCAATTCATCGGCAGCAGGCCGATGGCAAAGATGCCGGTTCAAATGTTCGACATAGCACAAAGGAACGGAGAGACCATTCGTGACTATGTCGTAAGGTTCAACCGAGATACCTTGAGTGTGCCAGACTTCCATCCCGAAATACGCATTCTCGCCATGATACGAAGAGTTTGGCAAGACTCATAACTCTTTTACAAGTTCTCGAAGGACCCCCCAGACACCCTCGGTGAGTTCTACCGAAGCGCCGAACAGCATATTGTTAGTGTTGTGCCCAAAAGCCAATCATGAGATGATTGTATTTTTGCACATTGAGTCATGATATTTTATTAAGGCATTAATCCAGCAATTATGGTTTGTTTTTTGTTTTTACGTAATGTAACAAACATAATTGTAACCCTAGAATAATGATATTCTCAAATGTCCCTAGTCTAGTATTATTGTGGAGTGGGTTGCAATAGTACATAACGACTAACATATGTGGAGTCTAATATGAGATATGTAATCTATATATGGGTACATGTTGGAAAACTTGTATACTGGACTGACCCACCATGAGAACACTACATTGATCGTTATATGAGTGTCATAAGTGATTCTCACAATGATCATGGTATATGTAGTCCTTCAACCTAAGATCATCAAGCTTCCCTACATGTGAGTCACATACTTTGATACTTTCCTTTGTTGCTCATAATTGAGTGAACTTGAAGGAGATCATTGGCTATGTCACATATCAGGCGGAGGGATTTGTATGATCAAGATGGGATTTGTCCCTCCTATGTAACGAGAGTGATATCTTCGTGCCCCTTGATAGAGTAAAACTTAGAAAAATGCATGGCCATGCTCGGATGAGTCGATATGCGATATCAATGTCTTCTATTTAAGTTGGTCTACTCGATAATCAAGAAACCAAAGATTGGGCTATACGAGAGTGACACATGCCATGTCTCATGCTTAGTCTTGATAACATGGACAAAGGGACAATAGCATATATCGGTGATGATCGTAAAGGTTTAGTCAAATCACCGACAATCTTGTCACTTGGGTAGCATTGACATGTTGCTAGACACCGCTCATTGCTTACAATCATAAATGTGATTTATGATCATTGTCAATGTGGTAAGAGCCTATTGGGTCGCACACATAGAGCTGTTTGGATCATTAGAGTGCATGGGCTAATTATTTGGGTTATGGTTTCACTATAATTTCGTATTAATAATGGGCCCAAGAGTTGAGCCATTATTAAGCCCGAAATTAAAGCCTAATTGGATTAGGGCTTTGAAACCCATTAGGCCTGAAAGTTGAGTCCCACTATAAATACAACTTTTAGTGAGAAATTCGTAGGGTCTCCTTGCCCTAGCCTCCTAAAAGGACTGTCGCACTCTTCTCTTGCAATTCCTTGGAGGACGCAAGCTAGCACTGTGAGCACAAGAAAAATGCATCTATTGGGAGGTGGTGGAAGCATGGTGATCCCGAGAGGCTCATGTTGATACCATAAAGAGCTTGAACACCTCAACTGTTCAGGTTTTGTGATTCGACTCTAGAGTTGAGTGAGAGATCTCAACCGAAAATTATGTATGAAATTTTTGAACGCCCGGTTTACCACGTTTCATTTGGATCCTGGAGGGTTTTAGTTAAATTGCGCTGCCCTATTTGGCTCCCAAAACCCAACAGTGGTAACAGAGCTACTGGTGAAACCCTAAATCAAGATTGAGTGTTGAATCGCATGATGTTATGTGTTCGGTTGCTTGTTGGCCATGATTAATTAGATTGATTCATGATGCATGAAACCAGAACTCGTAATGAACATATGTTGTATATGAAGAAACGACACTAATTGGTTAATGAGATTAACTCAAAATTGATAGGTATGAGATACCTATATGGATTAGGATTCTTGCAATAGTTGCAAAAACCCTAGCTTGGGTCAGATTCGGCCTGTTCGGGCACCGAAAGTAAGGTATTTTTGAAGGCTCGAATGGAGGAGTCTCGGGTGCCTACTTGCTCGAAACAGAAGTTCTCGGGCAAAGCAATTGTAAGACAATTTTTTTGCGCCGGGGAGGTGCTGCCCCCCTCGCAACCCCCCACAAGGGCGACCCCCGTTGACCCCGTTCCCTGACCGGTCAGCGGAATCACCGCCCGCTAACTGGCCAGTGGGACCACCGTATGCGAAGTGCCACATAAATCAAAACTGGTTAATCAACGCGCGTCAATTGGCATGCATTTTTTTTTAATGAGATTTAACTTGATATGTTGATTGGTGTTTCAAGCATGGTGCATGGTTATAGCCCTTGATTGGTTGTACTTGAAAATACGGCCTGCGAGTCGTGTCTTCTCTTGTTACTCTCATTGTACATTATCTTCTCACCTTACTCCCCTCGAATATAACTCGAGGTTTCTATTCTTGATGTAATGGTACATTATGGGATCATCCAAGATGGTATGTCTGAGGATCATCCAAGGTGGTATGTCCAAGGAGGTGACAACAAAAGGGCAACCAAGAAAGGAAGAGAAAGAGCTTGTGAAGACCGTTTTCTTTTCTTAGGCTTTTATGATATTCTCATTGGCTTGAGAATATCGCATAGTTTAGGCTATAACCATGTCATGTTTACTTTCTTGTAAGCACGAGATGTTAGGTACCTCCTATGTGCTTGGCTTAGACCAAGGAGACATCAAGGAAAACCAAAGAAAATAAAAGAAAATAAAAAATGGGAGTAAGAGAAGCTCCGGAGACTGGTACAGTGACCTATGTGTAAAACTGGAGACTTTCAGGACATGATTGCACATATAAAATGTACTATGGGAAAGCTGACAGAAAACAGAGAAAGGGGACCAAATTGTACACTTAAATGAGTGATACAATTGAGACTAGCAAACTTGAGTTGGGTAATTCGGCCATGCAAATTTTTATGATGACTAATGCAAGACTAGTCCAATTTTGGGAGACAACAATGATTACTAGTCAAATTCTTGTCTTCCACTAAGTGCACTATTCACTAGTTACTAACAAGCTAACTAGTAGTTTGTCTAGTTCATGGCCGGTTATGCATGTGGCATTTTAGTGGCTTTGGTACTTGTGTTATTACATGCTTGGCATAATAAGCCAAGATTGGACTTGAATGACTAATTAACCAAAAGTTTTAATGGCGGCATTGGACTTATATGGACTTGGAAGACTACTTTGCACCATGCAAAATGGTGGAAGGAAAATGTTGGCATTTAGCTAACTAATAACAAGGTTGATTCGGCCGAAACAAGCCAAAGAGTTCATTTCCTTCACTTGACCGAAACTTGTGAGCTTTGTTCTTGAGTTCTCTCAAGCTAGTCTCGGGTGCAAGCTTCCTTGAAGAGGTGTGAAGCTTGGGTGAAGAAATCAAGCTTGGAGGTGTGTTTTCAGTGCTAGACTACCACAAATTCAAGTTGTTCTTGAAGAATCAAGCTAAGGCTGAGAAGGATCAAGCTAGGGTTCTTGAGGTAACTTCAATGTTTCCTTGAATTCATGGTAGTTCTTCCATGTACAAGGAATTTAAGTGTTTAATTGAAGTTATGTGAAGGATAAATGAGCAAAGGAAGTCTTGGTTTGGAAATGAAATGTTGGCCGAATGTGATGAACAAGTGTTCTTGGTGTTCTTCTTGGAATTCCTGGAAATTAATCCATGTGTGATGCTTGTTGATGGTTGTTTTACCTTGTGTTAGGTTGTTGGAGTGAAGAACATCAAGGTTGTGAAATTTAGTGTGTTGCCCGAAAGTTGAATTTAAGGTAAAACTATGTGTTCTTGTATTTACATGGCATTGATGCCATGAATGATGTTAGTTGATGATTTGATGATCATGTGTTGGATTGGAATGATAAAGAATATGGATGTGTGTGAATGAGCACTATGGCCGAGACTTTGAAATCATGTGTTAAGTGTCCTTTAAATGGGTAACATGGCATTGGTGCCATGAATAATGTTAATTGGTGATTTGAGGAACATGTAATAACTTGGAATGTTAAAGAACATTATTATGTGAAAATGTGTGTTTTGGCCGAGAGCTTAACTTGTGGTAACATAGTACATTCCATTTGGTTACATGGTAATGATGCCATGAATGATGTTTAATGATGGTGGGTGATTATATAATGGATTGAGTTGATGAGAAACATGATTATGTGAAATGGGAAATTTTGGCCGAGAGCTTGGAATGAAGTGGAATAGTGTATTTCACTTGGATAATTGGAATTAAGGCCATAGATAATGTTTGTTGATGTTTGGAATACCATGTGGTGTGTTGGAATGATGAATGACACATGTATGTGAAATTGAGTGTTTGGCCGAGAGCATAAGTATGTGTGTCTTAGTGTTCTTCATATGAGACATGGTAGTTTAATCCATGATTGTGTGTTGATGATGCCTATGTGATATTATGCTAGGCATTGAGGTTGAGGAACACTTGGATACTTAAAGTTGGCTTGAAACCGAGAGCTATTAAGGTAGGGTTCACTAACACTTGATATTGCTTGGTAATGTTCCATGGTTCAAGTGTTTAGAGTAGCTAAGTGATGGTTAAAATCTGCCATGTGATCTTAGTTGCTTGTTGGGCGTATTGGTTACACTTTGGTGTAATGTTGATTAGCTAATTAACTATGGTACATGTACTAGAAATGCAAGTGAATGTGGCCTATTTGCTTGGCATTTTGGGAGCTCCAAATGGAATTGGTGTATTGGTAAGTTTGTGTGCAAGAAATGCACATGGGTACATGTATGACATACATGGCCGAGAGCTATATTGTGGAGTGTGTGTGTGTATCTGTGTGCTTTGGTGCTTGTTTTGTGCTTGCTAACCCTTATGAACCATTTGATTCATTAAACTGCTTTGTATAGGTATATGCATGTTTTTCTTGTCTTGGTGTTTGTTTTGCAGGTTGAGTTGTTAAGCTAACCTTAACTAAAAGGGAGGTTAAGCTTTGAGTGCTCCCTCAGCTTAACTAAATAGACTCAATATGAGTTGTGTACGTTTAAGTGAATCCTACTGAGTTATATGTTCACTGCCCAACTTTATTTTTCAGGCAAGGACATTCGGCCTGAGTAGGACTAAGCTGTTTGTGTGTGTGCTTAATGTTTGTAGTTGCTTGCTTTGCAAGATATGTGCCAATGTGTGCTTGGCTTAACACTTTGATTCATTTGCAAGTCTTATTCTTTATTTGGCCGAGACTTATAGTGGAAGTTTGCAGGCAGTAGTTGGAGACTTGTCTAGGAGGGCTATGGATACCTGGACTATAGCTTTGATCTTAGTGTTTTCCTTCATGACCATGAATCAAGCTATTGGGTTGGTGTTGCAGTGTGTACTCTTGTATGGCATACTGAAGGTCTTGTTTGACCATTAGGAGACTCGGCATGTATTAACTTGGCATAAATACTTTTGGTTTCATGGCATGTGTGGCCATGTTATGTTTGCTAGGTAGACTACCCTTTTGTTGTTAATATGTGTAGTCATTGACACCTAGACTTATGATGCTTCTTGGGTTTTGTATGCCAAGTTATGCATGGACTATGGATGATATTATGTTAGCCTGTGTTGCTGGATATTATGGGCCAAAGTTTGGCACCTTTATGTGACTAGTTTGGGTTTTGTTTCATGAAAATATGGTGCACCCTTATATGTACCTAATATGGCCGAGATCATCATGAACATATTGTATGTGGTTTTCAAAATCTAAACTAAATCTTGTGGGCTTCTTGGTTGCCATATAGTTAATACACTTGATGCACACCATGTATGCACCTAATTTGCATTAAGTGTTGCCTTGCTTGTAGTGCAAGAAATCAATTGAATCCTTGCTTGTGGAGCAAGTTAAGGGTTTGGGCCTTGCCCTTGCTGCAAGAAATTAATGGAACTTTACTAAAGCCACCTGGGCCACCTCCCAGGCCTCTTAACTGAAGAAAATAAGACTTAAAAGTTATCATAGATTGCTTGGCCGAGAGCTAGAACCTAAATTTTACAATTGGGATTGTGAGCTAGTCTAGGAACTTCTAGGCCAGGGCCTGAGTGAGGTGTGACAGAAGGTGCATTTTTTGGGGTTCAATCGTATGCTGAATTTCCTAAGCTATTCTAAAGTTTCTCATAGATCTTCGATGTGGTTAGGATTGCTTCTGGTCTTAACTATCATGTCATCAACATATACTTTCAAATTTCTATCAATCTACCATTCAAACACCTTGTTCATCAACCATTGGTATGTGGCTCCGTTGTCCTTTAGTACGAAGGGATTTGGACATAATGGAAGGTACCTTCATCGGTGATGAACAAGGTCTTCCTTTGTCAGCTGGGTTCATATGGATCTGATGATACCCACTAAAGGCATCTGGAAAGCTCAACACCTTGTACTCTGATGTGGAATCTACTAGTTGATCTATCGAACCCAGCAGAGTTGACTCTTTTGGGCATGCATCATTTACTTTGGTACAGTCAATGCACATCTAGAGTTTGTCACTCCATTCATTCATGGTAATCACAATGTTCCTTAAGCAATCGGGGTATTCAACCTCCCTTATTACACTACTCCAAGGAGTCACTGGATTTCTTCTTGGATGAAAGCTCTCTTGTTCGGGGCTATGTTTGGATTTTTTTCCTTATGGGTTTCATGAAGGGATCAGCATTGAAACTATGTTGAATTTGTTAGTGTTGTGCCCAAAAGGCCAATCATGAGATGATTGTATTTTTGCACATTGAGTCATGATATTTTATTGAGGCATTAATCCAACAATTATGTTTGTTGTTTTGTTTCTGCGTAAATTAACAAACATAATTGTAACCCTAGAATAATGATATTCTTAAATGTCCCTGGTCTAGTATTATTGTGGAGCGGGTTGCAATAATACATAACAACTAGCATATGTGGAGACTAATATGAGATATGTAGTCTACATATGGGTACAAGTTGGAGAACTTGTGTACTGGACCGACCCACCATGAGAACACTACATGGATCGTTATATGAGTGTCATAAGTGATTCTCATAGTGATCATGGTATATGTAGTCCTTTGACCTAAGATCATCAAGGTTCCCTACATGTGAGTCACATATTTTGATACTTTCCTTTGTTGCTCGTAACTGAGTGAACTTGAAGGAGGTCATTGGGTATGTCACATATCATGCGGAGGGATTTGTATGATCAAGGTGGGATTTGTCCCTCCTATGTAATGGGAGTGATATCTTCGGGCCCCTTGATAGAGTGAGACTTAGAAAATGCATGGCCATGCTCGGATGAGTTGATATATGATATCAATGTCATCAGTTTAAGCTGGTCTACTCGGTAATCAGGAAACCAAAGAACGGGCTATATGAGAGTGACACATTCCATGTCTCGTGCTTAGTCTTGATATCTTGGACAAAGGGACAATGGCATATATATCATTGATGATCATAAAGGTTTAGTCGATTCACCGACAATCTTGTCACTTGGGTAGCAATGATGTGTTGCTAGACACCGCTCATTACTTATGATCATAAATGTGATTTATGATCATTGCCAACATGGCAAGAGCCTATTGGGTCGCACACATAGAGCTATTTGGATCATTAGAGTGCATGGGCTAATTATTTGGGTTATGGTTTCACTTTAATTTCGTATTAATAATGGGCCAAGGAGTTGAGCCATTATTAAGCCCGAAATTAAATTCTAATTGGATTAGGGTTTTGAAACCCATTAGGCCTGGAAGTTGAGTCTCACTATAAATACAACTTTTAAGTGAGAAATTCGCAGGTCTTCTTGCCCTAGCCTCCCAAAAGGACAGCCGCACTCTTCTCTTGCAATTCCTTGGAGGACGCAAGCTAGCACTGCGAGCGCAAGAGAAACGCATCTGCCGGGACATGGTGGAAGCATGGTGATCCCGAGAGGCTCGTGTGGATACCATAGAGAGCCTGAACACATCAACTGTTCAGGTTTTGTGATTCGACTCTACAGTTGAGTGAGAGATGTCAACAGAAAATTAGGTATGAAATTTTTGAACACCCGGTTTACCCCGTTTCACTTAGATCCTGGAGGGTTTCGGTTAAACTCCACTGCGCTGTTTGGCTCCCAAAACCCAATAGGTGCCTAGGGGCCCCCATGCCCAGCAGTACGGATGACATGCGTCCGTACACATTTTTCAATCTGAAGGGCTCACTCCCTCTTATATATTAAAAGAATGGTCTCAGGCAAAATGAGGAAAAAGAGAAAAAGGGGGAGGGCTGGATCTCTCTCCTCTCTTCGCCCGGCATCCTCTCCTTTCAGCCTCCAGGAAAACACGGCAGGCAAAAGTCCTTTGTGCTTACTACTCCCTCTCCATTTCTAAAAGCACTGACTTGGGAGTCGGGGGCTCCTCCCATGAAAAAGACTCCGTGGACCTCCTAACCCCTGTTTTCTGAGTGTTTCAGGCAGGTCCTCCTGAGGAATCCCAGTTTCAGGCTCTCTCCCATACCAGAAGTCCTTCTCAGCCTCACCGTGCCTGCCACACGAAGATGTTGCCGGCCATCACAGGTGATCCACACAGAGCACCTTCTTTCGGGACTCGCCTGTGCCTCCTGAAGTCCCTGCTGCATTCACTAGTGCACATAGTGGAGATGTGCTAATGGGCATCATTTGGCGTCGTCTATGGGAAACACTCCCAGGTCGTCGTTGTTGAAACTCGGCGTTCTAAGGACAAGGGACTTCTGATGTCCCCGTCCGCACCAGAGGTCCAACTGGCACTCGAACAACTGCAGTAGGGACTTCCCTACCCAAGGACGAATGACCTTTGACTATCACCATGGCCTTCCTACGCAAGTTCCCATGCCCTGTCGTGGCTGAAATGATGCAGCAGTTAGACCGAAGATGGCCGCAGCCAAATTCGGGCCGAAGACCCTCCTCATCAGTATCTTGTTAGGAGAAGAGTCCCATGTCAACTCACAGGAATTTGGGGAAGTGAAGATTAACAAGATGAGTCCTTGACGGGAAGCATACCCCTCGAAACGTGACCTACGGGAAAAACAGGGTCAAGATGACCCAGACCTCCCCGTTGAAGTAGTTCTGCACCCGAAGAAAAGTCACCGTCTCATCGGCAACAAAGTCAAATACCCATTGCTCCAAAAGGCCGTCTACGCCTTGGTACTTGCAGGTATGAGGCTGCAACTCTACTTCCAAGGACACTCTATCACTGTCCGAAGTGACCCGCCTTTGCGCGGCGTCATGAAAAAGAGTAGAGCATTCGGGAAGACTATCAAAATGGTGCATCGAACTCAGAGAGTACTACATCACGTGTGAGCCTAGAAGGGCAACAAAAGCCCAGGCACTGGCAGATTTCATTGCTGAAACCCCAGAAATGGAAAATGCTGAAACCAACGAGGGAGACCGAGCGAAGGTAGATCCAGGGTCGAAACTCCCTGTCAAAGAAATCCCAAGCGCAGAACAGCAAGGCGCTGGAGTAGCCCCTCGGGGGCCCGAGGGCAGGGAGGCCACCAAAGCCATAAAATTTGGTTACCAAAGTGTTGGGTCATCCGAGCATGGCAACGCTAGGTATAGCAACCTCGGACAAAGGGTGGAAAAATCCTACAAAGAGGTATCTCGCAACCAAAGAGTATCGAAAATCCTTATAAAGCGGCAGAAAGTGTGAAGATGTTCCGGACGATATTCCCCAATTGAGGAGGAATTATACGGGCAAAAGGTACGCAAGTCCGTTACAGAGATTTATCAGTAAAAAGGGTGCAGGACAATTCATCCAGGAGGTGTAAAAATTGCCAGAGACACACCAGCACCCAAAGGCTGCCTTCGGAGTGGATAACCCCGGCAGATTACCCTTGCCCCTTTGCAGTACGGGGCATAGACCTCACTGGGCCACTCCCAACAGCACCCGAAGGAGTGTTGTTCTACGTAGTAGTAGTGGACTACTTCACTAAGTGGAGCGAGGCAGGACCCCTAGCGAGGATTCCGCAAAAGATATACAAAAGTTCATCTGGAAGAACATGATATGCAGATTTGGCATATCGACGGTGATAATGGCCGATAATGGCTCCCAATCTGTGAACAAGGGATTCCAAGAATTCGTCACCAACTTCAGAATACAAACGTACTTCGCCCCATTAACTCAGCCCCAGAGCAATGAATAAGTAAAGGTAGCCAACAGAACTGCAAAAGAGGGACTGGAAAGGAGGTTGGGGGAAACAAAGGGAAAGTGGCCAGGAGAACTTCCTAACGTACTGAGGAGTTATCAGACAACTCCCCGAGGGGTCATGGGGGAGACACCTTTCTCACTTATCTCCAGTACAGAGGCCATTATCCCTGATTGAAATAGTACGGCCATCAGTTAGAATACAAGTGTTCGACAAAAGAGGAAACAACCTCGGGTTGAGAACTAAGCTTCACCTTGCTGGGGAACACAGAGGAATGGCCGAGCTCAGGGGAAGGGCCTTTCAGCAAAAGGTGGCCATGAGCGCGAACTTGCATGATAGGTCAAAAGGAATAACGAAAGGAGACCTCATCCCCTGAAAGGGCGAGTTTGAACCCCGAAAACCATCCAATGGGGTACTTCGGCCAAACGGGAAAGGGCCTTATCTGGCCACAGACAAGGTCCGAAAGGGAGTATACAAGCTTGGCGACACCGAAGGGGGAAAACCAAAAGAATACATGGCACTTGGATGCCTTAAAGAAACTATATACTTAGAATTTCGAACAAGAAATTGTACAAGTTAAAAATTTGTCTAAGTACAGAAGCTTTCCCCTATCTGAAGAGTACTCGCCGAACAAAGCTGAAGCACATGCTCCCGAAAATCATGTTTTCCTTACGAAGTCGGTTGGGCTAGATGCCCAAAAAAGGTGAAGTCTATCGAATATGGCTGACGAGGGCTGCTAAAATTTGCCTAAGGAAACTTCACCAACAATGAACGTTTACCCAAAGGTTGGCCGATGAAACGAGCAAAGTGTACCTCTCTGAAGTCCCCTGACCGAAAGTGGTCAAGGCAACTAGGAAACAAAAAATTGCTCAAAAGACTTAACCAAATTATGAAGGAAAATTCATTGAAGAAGGTCTTGATACAAGGAGAATGTTACAAGAAGAAAAACACAAAGAAAAAAGAAGAAGGCAAATGCCCTAGAGTATCTAAGGGATCCCAGCGTCATGGGAAGCTCCGGCTCCTATGTCTTTGGCTGTCGCCTTCGGTGCAGGGCGAGGGGCAAATGGTAGGTTGAGGAGCTCAACTTTTGACCAAGTCCACCAAGGACCCTCAAGAATATCCAGGGCAGCCAAGAAGGAAAGGTTGAGGTCCGGATTTTTCTTCAGAAATTGGTGACGAGCTAGGCAGAAGCCGTCCTGAAAGGCAACCTTGGTCGCCTAAACGGCTTTGTCTTTTTCTACGTCCAAGTCATCCGCCTCATTCTGAAGATCCGAAACCTCTTTCCGAAGATCCGCAACCTCCTTCTCCATATCCTTTATCTTCTTCTTCTTCTTTGAATCCTTCTTCAGCGAGTCGACCTTGGCTTGAAGTTCGGCATTGACAGCAAGAGCCTTCGTTAGGAGAGCCACCTCTTCTTCTTTCTCCTTTTGAATGGCCTCGTTGGCCAAGGATAAGGTCACAACCTTCTCGCCAAGGTCGGACATCTTCTTGGAGAAATCCTTCAAGAGTTCCTCTTGGCCCTTCAAGAACTCCTCCCGAAGCTTGGCAACCCTCTCCTTGGCTATTCGGCTCAACTCAGTGTTCGTCACAACCGAATTAGTGCAGAAGACCCTGGCCTTCGCTAATTTATCTTTGGCCCAAGCTCGGACCGAAGACTGCTTTGCTGCCCAAGCTCGAAGGTATCCACTATACCCAGGAGCTACAAAAAAAAAAAGGTACTTAGTGAAATTTACACAACGAAAGCCAAAATACTTAGACAATAAAGTGGGAGGAAAAATGAAAAGGCCTAAAGAACTACCTGGGCAGCATGCTCGAAAACTTTAGCGGCAAGGGTATCTTCGAAGGCACACTCCTTGGCAACTGCCTTAAAGGAAGCCTGAGTGAGCACGCCCCTCGCCATCTGGGGAGCCATTTCCCGACAATCCTCGGAGAACAGGTTCATGTCCTCTGTGAAAGACCAGAATGGCTCCCTTGGGACTTTGTCCCTCGAGATGTGGGAATCCCACAGAGCCCACCTTCGGGCATGCTCAACTATCACACCTCACACAGGCCCTGGCCCAAGTCCAAGGAATTAACTCCCAAATCTGAAGTTTAATTTCTTACCTTTCAATTCTGCCAAGTATCAAAACTTAACCTTAAGTCTTATTTTCTTAAGGTATTTAGCCTGGGAGGTGGCCCAGGAGGCTTATGAGTGTTTCCAATTAGTTATTTGCAGCAAAATCAAGGCCCAATACCACTAACTTGCAAAACAAGCAAGGCTTCCATTGTTACTTGCAAGACAAGCAAGGCAACACTTAATGTAAATTTAAGTGTTTAGAATGTGTGCACTCAAGTGTGCTACATATTATGGCAACCAAGAAGCCTATGGTAATCAATTTTTTTTGAAAACTCAAGTTTATATGCACATGTACCTCTCGGCCATAAAAGATACACCAGGAGGTTCACAAGGTTTCATGCTTCACATCCACATAATCAGGCATAAGTCCATAACTAACCACATAGATATGCCAAACTTTGGCCCAAAGCATCCACCATAAGTATAAGTCCAAAACCATCCATAGGTACATACACATAACTTGGCTACACAAGCACATCAAGTACCACCTCAGAACTAGGCAACCAAGACTAGATACATGTACACACAAAATGGTAGTCTACCTAGTAACCTACATGGCTCCATGCCATGATTCAAAAGTCTTTCATGCCAAGTTAAGAAAGAAGGGTTTCTAGAGCCCAAAGTTAGTACTAACTACTGTTAAAATCCTCCTAAGGCCAAGCATTAGCTTGAGGAGGGCTGCCATAGTGATTTATTTAAGGTTATTGCATGTTTTACAGACTAACCTATGGTTATTGTTGTTGCTGCATTTCATGTGTTTGTTTGTTGTGAATGGCTGCTGCATTTGGTTGCTATATCTTGTATATATGCATTTTGGTTTTTGTGTTTTAGTGTCTTTGGATGCAGGTTTTAATGAGGATCACATTACCTTAAGAAACCAAGTGTTACCCTTACTAAGTTTCTTAAGGAAACTTACTCCCCTCAATTCTGTCACTTCAGGTCCAGCAGAATGATCACATTCAAACTGACATTTTTTGTTTGAGTTTTGATCTGAAATTTCAGTTACATGAACTTCCATGTGTGTAGTTATTATCTGTAAAGTTTGGTGATTTTAGGAGCACATTTGGTAATTTTAATGGTGGTACTTACTGTGTTGTGCAGCAGCTGTCCAGCATCCTGTTTATGGAGTCCATTGCATTTCAGGCACTCTTGTAACTTAGGGTGCGTATGTAGCTGAGTTAATAACATATTGTAGTGCATGTATGCAAGTAAATGTAGTGTGAGCAAAATGAGACAAGTATGTGAACATTTGAGCAATGTTTTGGCTATGTAAGTGATGTGGTGCAAAGCTGCCTAAGTGTGAATGATGGGCTGTTTACTTGTAAATTCTGTTTTGGCCACATAAAGTTATTAAATGCAAGGGAATATATTTCCTATGTGTAATGGACATATATGGAGTAGCCTTGGAGGGACTTTCCCTTGTGAATGAAGTGTTTGCACACTTATGAAATTTTGTATGGGCAAAATGGTCATAAAGTGACCAGAATTTTGACTCTGCACTTAAAATTCTATATCTCCATGTGTAGAAGGAATATTTGTATGAATTCTTGACCACCCCTAGATAAAATCTAGATGTTGAATTAGAATTTATAATTTTTTAATTTTGAGCCCTGTAGCCAAAGATATGACGTTGCAAAGTTGGCTAAATTACTGTTCATTTGGTCAGAATTTTGTAACCAACTTAAAAAATCCCTAACTTGGTCCATAGGTGGGCTATTGATGTAAAATAAAATTTCTTGGTTTGCTCTAAGTCTATACTTGATAATGGAGCAAATAAAACATTGGGCTACATGGCTAGAATGATATAGTTTATTAGTAGAAGTTACAGGTGCAGTGGCTGGTCACTAAAACTTAACGAGATTGCCTAGTGTGTGGTAGCCAAGATTAAGACTTGTGCTTGTGTTTTCCTTCTTTGCTGCCATGGTGTGCATGAAATGTGAATATGTGTGTGATGGTTGGACCAGTATGCATGTGTTTACATAGTGCCCAAGAGGGCCACTTGGGTATGCACACTAAGGGTAGTGTTCTGATGGCCTACAGAACATTACCAATCCTGGGAGTTTAAATGCACAATTTTGGCGCCATAATTGGACTACCTCAGAGTGGGTAACAGCTTAAGTATCCCGTACAATAGGACACACTACAACACCAAACCTATAGCCATATTCATAGTCATGAAAGTGAAGACTATGATCAGAGCAAGTGTCCACATGTCCATGCTGGCCTTCCTAGACAGGTCCCAACACTACAAGCCTGCAAACTTAACACATAAGCCTCGGGCAACTTTTAAAATAGACTTGTAATATACAAATTGTTCAAGCCAAGCACACATTGGCACATACCTTGGCAAACAAGTTAGCTAGCACAACAAACTAGCAAAAACTCAAGCAAAGCTACTCAGGCCGAGTATCCTTCCTAGAAAAACAAATGTATATGGGCAATGAGCATATAACTCAATAGGGATTTAACTACATTAACCAACTCATAAAGAGTTTATTTAGTTAAGCCGAGTGTGCACTCAAGGCTTAACCTCCAATTGCCCAACATAACCTGCAAAACAAACACAAGACAAGGAAAACCAGAACTTATACGTATACATGTAACAATAATTTGGTCAGCAAGCACAAGGAAATCACCAAAGCACACAATGTACACACACACACCCCACAATGACCATTCGGCCATAATGCCATAACATGTGCCAATGTGCAATTTTTGAACACAACTTCACCATAATCTCCACTTCCACTAGAGCTCCGAAATAGCTAGCAAAATGGCCACATTCACTAGCATTTCTAGCACATGTCTATAGTTAATTAGCTAATTAACACCATAACCGAATCAATTCTTAATAGCCCATCAAGCAACTAAGGTCATTTGGAAATTTTATCCATCACTTAGCTACCTTACACACTTGAATCATGGTATACTACCAAGCAATCAAGTATAAGTGAAACCCTACCTCAATCAAGCTTTTCGGCCAAAACCAAACTTCCAACCCGTGATGTTCTTCACACAATTGGCCTAATAGAACACCAAATCAACACCATTACTCCTTGTTCATGGAACATAGACCATGTATTAAAGGAAAACACAAATTTACGTCAAACCTAGCTTGGAAACGTCTTGGCCTTCCTTTGTTTCTTCAAGAACAAAGCTTGAACTTGAGTTGTGTAGTACCGAAATCAAAGAACCTTAGCTTGTCTCCTTCAATCTAGCTCCAATTACTCATAAACCAAGACCAATTTGGTGGAACTCAAGAGCTAAGCCAAGAACACCAAGCTAAGCTAGCTCTCGGCCAAAGGAAATGAAGCCCGAAATGAAAACAAAAGGCTTTAGGGGTCTTAGGCAAACTAGTTACAAGACAAATGTGATTAAGTTGGCAATTAAGCTAGCTTTCAGCCTCAACAGGTTTGCATGGTGCAATGAAGCCCTCACATCTTCACGGTCACACATCCATCACTAAATAACGTGTTCACTTAGGCACTTAGGTTATTTCATGGCTTACAATGCCATGCACAAGTCAACACAAGTCCCAATGTGTCATTTCTCCCATGTGAAAGCGGCCAAGTTACTAGTGTAAGTACTTAGTTAGACTAACTAAGTAATAATGCTTACTACCTTAGTGGGAGACATGATGTGACTAGTTATCCTTGTTGTCTGCCTTAATTTGGTCTAGTATGCCATTAACCCTTGCATAGTTTTGCATGGCCGAAACCATCAACTCACACTTTGTAGCTTTGTTTGCACCACTAATCCATATGTGCAGTTTAGCCCTCCAACTTTATTTTCTATCAAACTCAACATAGTCTCTCATTTAGGTGCACTTAAGGTACATAGTCTTGCAGTTTTGCACTCTCATCACTACCACCTTGCTCAACTGAATCCCTTTTGTATTTTTATAGTATATTTTTCATTTCTCTTGGCCTTAGCCAAGTTCAGAAGGGTGGTCCTAACATCAACCATCCAACTGAGGGCGCCAGATCTTCTGAAAAGTTGAAAGCATAAGTCAAACAAAGCTCCTTAACTATACAAGTTATGAGGATACGAGTATTAAAAAGGGGTAAGAGACAAACCAGGTGCAACCTCAACAATGTCATCATCGGAGTCCCGAACCTCCTCCACGTCGACAGGAATATCTTTGCGTTTATCCCTTCGGCACTTTTCTAACTCCTCGGCAGAGGAACCCCCTGCCAAAGAGACCACAAGATCCACTGATGTGGCGGGACTCAAAGCAGCAGCAACAGTAACCACCACGACAGGAACCTCAGCGGTAGTATCAAGCTCGGGGGGAGTTTCAGGCTCGGCGGGGGTTTCACGCTTGGTGGAAGTTGCAATGTCACCACCGGCCTCCGCCACACCCTCCGAGAGTGGAAGAAGGGTGTCCTGCTTCTCCTTCTTGGCCAAAGACGGTCCGCTCCCAGTAGCCTTGCGCCTCTTGGAGATGCCTTTCTTCGTTTGTTCCCCCTTCTCGGCCTGACCAAGGAAGAGAGACTTATAGTAGCCAGCAGATTCGTCGCCCATCTCTGAAAAAGAGGGAAAACATCAGTGAGAGTCCAGACAGGCACTTTTGCTGAAAACTTTGAAAGGAAACTGACTTTCAAAAAATGCTTCATAAGTGAGCTCGCTTCAAAAGAGCTTCACTAGCCAAGAGTCCTTCCCCTCGGTAGTAGGAGCTGGCATGCCGAGATCCATCTTATGCTCCTTAACTACCCCTAGCTCCCGAAGGACCTCCTCAGACATGAGCTTCCACATAATGGGGATGGGGTAGAGAGAGCGTGGAGGGACCTCAGCATCCCAATCGGTGACAGCCCGGATACGTCTGTCAAAGTCCTCAAACCTCACCGCCAACTCAGGAGTTAGCAACTTCTTAGGATCCATAACATCTGTCTGTAGCTTTCCCCGAGCCCGCTTAGTCGGAACATGCGACCAGGCCTCTGCCACTTTTAGGAAGAAGAACTTCCATTGCCACCCCCACCAGTTATCTTTGGTAGCGAAGGTGAACATGAATTTTTTGGTCCCAGATCCCTGAGGTAGCATGAAATAAAAGCCACCCTTCGGAACTGGATAGATCTTGTAATATTGCATGAATAGGATAAAATGGGGTTCTACCCCAAAAACCCCACACACACAGAGAAAGGCATTGAAATAACAGTAAGAGTTGGGAGGAAGTTGATTCATGGCTATGCCATGAAATTGGCAGAAGTCGCAAATCATCTTTGGTGGAGGAAACCGAAGTCCGGCCTTCAGTTGAGCTCAGAAAATGGTAACCTCATCATCCCGGTTCATAAAGCTAAAATGACCGAGAGGGGTAACCTTGTGGTGGCGTAGGAAGGAAGGAAAAATTTGGCTGTCCACTTCTCTAATTTCTCAGAAGTGGAGGAGTAAGGGTGAGACATAAGAGGTTGCCAATTCTCGGGAATAGGCAAAGACATGGTTGGCCAAAAAAAAGACTTCAGAAAGAAGAAAAATGACTTCGGGAAGCTAAAAGAAAAGCAGAAACCGAAGGATCTCTAAAGTCAGAACCCACCAAAAGTCTTGCCGAAGTCAGGATTTGTGGACGTCGTTGTGAAAGGTGGCCGGAAGAAGTGCCGCCATTAATACCGCCACAAAAAAAGAAGAAAAGGCACAAGAGCAGACGAGAGCAAAGTGAGAGCAAAGAAAAATAAATGAAGAGTATGACAGGATGAGGCTTCTATAGATCGAGGAAGGGTAGCCAAAAGGGCATCATTATTGCTGTGCGAAGGTGAAACGTCACCATAATTGCCCCTCGCGCACGAAAAGGCGTACCCATCCCAACCAGCACCTGCCACGTGTCGCACGTCACGAGAAACTAGGACACATTTTCTGAAATTTTGAAAACCCGGGTGCACTACTCCAGACTGACACGCCTAGTTCCAAGACGTGACAGTCCACTAGCCTATGGTAGGAAAAGAAAAGAGGTTGGGTATCTCAAGAATGCCAAAGGGCAGACAGGTGACACCTGTCCGAATAAGGCTTATCCCCTATGTTGTACAGCGCCTCTCCAGCGAACATCACACTCCAAGTTCTGAAAAGCGCCCGCAAAAGGACCACTAGCCAAAGTCTCCACTCCGGCTTTCCGAGGGGGGGGCATGTGATAGCCAAAGTGCTATCGCCCCAAACACCTAAGGACCCCAGAAAAAATGGGGTCAGACACCTGAGGTACACGATCTCAGTGGCCCATAGAATACCAACCTCGGGAAACTAGCGTATTGCCTCCCTTGGAAAGGCGACCAAACTAGCTTCAAGGGATAAGAACCAGCTGCCTTCTGCAAGAGAAAGTCCCCCGAAGGGCTAACTTTGGAGCCAGGGAATACCCCGAAGTACTAGTCCGACTCTGGGGACAGGCCCCTCACTCTGAAGGGAGACATCAACCAAGGGGACCTCGGAGGTACGGCAGGAGCCATCAAGGAGTCTCTGACATTCCGTCCGCACACCATGCACGCCGCCCTCATATGCACTCTGACATGCCGCCGCTGCCCACATCCTGTCATGTAGGGCTACACTTGTCACAGCTCGTGGCCCAAGGAGCCTATAGGCCGCTAGGGGCCTCCACCCAAAAGTACGGATGACATCCATTTGTACATGTGTCACAATCTGAAGGGCTCACTCCCTCTTATATATCACAGGAATGGTCTCAGGCAAAAAGGACGAAAAAGAGAAAAAAGGGGGAGGGCTGGATCTCTCTCCTCTCTTCGCCTGGAATCCTTTCCTTTCAGCCCCCAGGAAAACACGGCAGGCAAAAGTCCCTTGTGCTTACTACTCCCTCTCCATTTCTAAAAGCACTAACTTGGGCATCGAAGGCTCCTCCCCGGAAAAAGACTCTGGGGACCTCTTAACCCTTGCTTTCTGAGTGTTTCAGGCAGGTCCTCCTAAGGAATCCCTGTTTCGGGCTCTTTCGCATACTGGAAGTCCTTCTCGGCCTCACCGTGCCTGCCACATGAAGATGCTGCCGGCCATCACAAGTGATCCACATAGAGCACCTTCTTTCGGGACTCGCCTATGCCTCCTGAAGTCCCTACCGCATTCACCACTGCACACAGTAGAGATGATGCTGATGGGCATCACATATGAACTTTTGGATGTTCCTTGCTGAGATTGATGCTAATGGCTCCGCTTCAATCCACTTAGTGAAGTAGTCCACTGCGACTAAATAGTACTTTACCCCACCAAGAGTGCTTGCAAGAGGTCTGATGAGATCAATACCCCATACGGTGAAGGGGCAAGGATAATTTGCTGAAGTTATTCTTTCTAAAGGTAACTTTTGGATGTTGGCATGCCTTTGGCAATTGTCACATCTTCGGACAAATTGCCTTGCTTTTTTCCTCAAGGTAGGCCAAAAGTAACCTTGACGAAGTAGTACCCTATATGGGAGCCACAGGCTCCTTCATGGACTTCTTCGAGTATTGTTCTGACATTATTTTTGCCTATGCATTTCTACAAAGGGCTCACATATACAGTTCCTCTCCGATGTGGAAGTATCTTCCCTAGCGCTTTCGTACTTTTGCAGCCTCTTTGGGATCCTTAGGGAGTTCCGAAGTTGCTAGATATTTCTTGATGGGGTCTTGCCATCCTTCCCCCGAGGTTGCTATGCACATTAGTTCTGACTGGGATGCTTTAGCTCCTCGGTGGGTTCCCTGGATTTGGCCAAGGTGTCAGCTTGAGTTTTATCTCTTCAGGGCACGTTTTCTATATGTACCGAGTCAAACTCTTCGATGAGTTTTTTGACAGGGTCGTGATATTTCACCAAGGTTGGATCCTTTGCCGCATATTCTCCTTTCGCCTGCCGGACTACTAGCTGTGAGTCACTGTGGGCCATAAGGTTTTTCACGCCGACTTTTCTAGCCAGCTTTAGTCCTGCTATAAGGGCCTCATATTCGGCGATGTTATTGGTAACATCAAAACTGAATTTGATTGCTTTGGTAGCTTCCACACCTTCGGGCCCCAGAAGGACTATTCCAGTGCCCTGATGCTCAGCGCCTGACGCTCCATCGACGAAGAGCTTCCACTCTGGATCAACCTTTGCTCGATCTGCCTTGATGGTTTCAGCATCTCAATCTCTGGGATTTCGACAATGAAGTCTGCCAGTGCCTGGGCTTTTATTGCCCTTCTAGGCTCATAAGTGATGTCATACTCTCCGAGTTCGATACACCATTTTGATAATCTTCCCGAATGCTCTACTCTTTTCATTATGTCGCGTAGAGGCAGGTTACTTCGGATGATGATAGCATGTCCTTAGAAGTAAGGTCGCAACCTTCTACCTGTGAGTACCAAGGAGTAGATGGCCTTTTGGAGCAATGGGTATTTGATCTCGGTGCCATGTAGGTACTTGCTTACATAATATACTAGCCGAGAAAACACCAAAAAAGACAAAGAAAACACCAAAAACAAAAGCAATATAGTATATACACATGCTAGCCGGGACACATGTTGGGTTTCGGGAGCTAAAAAAGAACAGCGGAATTTAACCGAAACCCTCCAAGATCCAAGTGAAATGGCGTAAACCGGGTGTTCAAAAAGTTTCATACCTAATTTTTGATTAAGATCTCTCACCAAACTGTAGAGTCGAATCACAAAACCTGAGCAGTTGATGTGTTCAAGCTTTCTATGGTATCCACACGAGCCTCTCAGGATCACCACGCTTCCACCATGTCCCGGCAGTTACGTTTTTCTTGCATTTGCAGTGCTAGCTTGTGTCTTCCAAGGAATTGCAAGAGAAGAATGCGGCTATCCTTTTGAGAGGCTAGGGCAAGAAAGCTACGAATTTCTTAGTAAAAGTTGTATTTATAGTAAGACTTCACTTCTAGTCCTAATGGGTTTCAAAGCCCTAATCCAATTAGGCTTTAATTTTGGGTTTAATAATAGCTCAACTCTTGGGCCTATTATTAATATGAAATTATTGTGAAACCATAACCCAAATAATTAGCCCATGCACTCTAATGATCCAAATAGCTCTATGTGTGTGACCCAATAGGCTCTTACCACATTGCCAATGATCATAAATCACATTTATGATTATAAGCAATGAGCAGTGTCTAGCAACACATCATTGCTACCCAAGTGACAAGATTGTCGGTGGTTCGACTAAACCTTTCTGATCATTACCGATATATGCCATTCTCCCTTTGACCAAGATGTCAAGACTAAGCACGAGACATAGAATGTGTCACTCTCATATAGCCCAATCTTTGGTTTCTTGATTGTTGAGTAGACCAACTTAAACTGATGACATTGATATCGTATATCAACTCATCCGAGCATCGCCATGCATTTTTCTAAGTCTCACTCTATCAAGGGGCCCGAAGATATCACTCCCGTTACATAGGAGGGACAAATCCCATCTTGATCATTCAAATTCCTCCGCATGATATGTGACATACCTAATGACCTGCTTCAAGTTCACTCAGTTACGAGCAACAAAGGAAAGTATCAAAGTATGTGACTCACATGTAGGGAACCTTGGTGTTCTTAGGTAGAAGGACTACATATATCATGATCACTATGAAAATCACTTATGACACTCATATAATGATCAATGTAATGTTCTTATGGTGGGTCGGTCCAATACACAAGTTCTCTAACCCATATGTAAACTACATATCTCATATTAGTCTCCACATATGCTAGTCGTTATGTATTATTGCAACCCGCTCCACGATAATACTAGACCAGGGACATTTGAAAATATCATTATTCTAGGGTTACAATTATGTTTATTATGTTACGCAGAAACAAAACCACAAACGTAATTGCTAGATTAATGCCTTAATAAAATATCATGACTCAATGTGCAAAAATACAATCATTTCATGATTGGCTTTTTTGGCACAACACTAATAACACATACATATATAAAAACACTATCTACAATTGGTTAGCAAGTGCAACCAAGCATACAAAGCAAACAAGTCATACACACACTACATTATCCTTCTCGGCCAAAACCACTGGCAAGTAACCATAAACAATTTTGCACTCTAAGCTTCACCATTTCATCTCCAATCAACTAGAGCTCCAAGTTGAAGGATAAGGTGGCCTACTTATCAAGAACTTTATTACTTGCCTTTAATTGATTAGCTAATCAAGAACCAAATAAACCCGAAGGTTTCCATAAGCTCCAACTAGCATACTAAGATCATATAGCTCATTCTACGATCACTTAGATGACATTAATCTACTTGAACATGGAATTAGTACCAAAATCAAGTAGAATCCATGAACCTTACCTAAAAACCTTAGCTTGAGCTCTCAGTAAACTCTTGAACATCCAAGACTAAGCTTGAAAATTGAAGTACAAGGTCGCCTAATGCCGAAACCTTCAATGCCAAGCTTGATTTCCACTCCAAGCTTCAATTCTTCATGAATTTGGCAAGGACCCGGTAGTTCCACTCCAAGAACAACCAAGAACGCTTGCTTGACTTTTAAATGGGAGCTTTGACCGAAACTAATGAGTTTCGGCCTAAATGGAATCATGCGTACCTGGCCAATGCCACATGTACATTAAAAATGAGTTTAATGCTCATCACAACTTAAAGAAAAATACATGGCTTAATCTTTCCTTCCACTAGTATTAGTGTCACTAATAACATTTGGAGGAAATTTCAAAATGGCCCATAATCTTTGTTTTCGGCCATTAGCTCTTAAGCCATTTTAAATTTTGCAATTGAACTCGACAGTTCTTAGTTTTGCATTTACACCTCTATTCACGTTTTCATTTGAGTCCCTCACATTTTTAAGGTATTTTTCCTACTTTTTTGGCCTGGGCCAAGCACTGAGGGATGGTCCTGACAAACATGACTAACTTCGGGAAAAGGTATCTTTCACCACCTTCGAATTTATGAACCTACGAACCTAAAAAAAGTAGATACACCATCCTTGATAGAGGAAAACGTCTCCCGAAGGTGACCCACTCTGCCGAAGGGTTTTCCCCAATAGCCCTCAGGGAAAATCTCTACCCGAAGAGGTCTCACGGAGATTTGAGAAAAATGGTTAAGGAGGCTCTGACAAAGAGACCTCGCACACGCCCCTACCCTTTGGCTAGAACGGCTTACGGCCAACTAGAGATGCCAATCTCTGAAGGTATAGATCAGATCTGACTGAACACGTGTCATGATCTAGACGAGCTATGTCAAACGGCCTCTTCCCTCCACCTTCCTTTAAATACCTGGGAGGGACCTTGGTAAGAATGGGAGACTTTTATTTATTCTCTGCTCTCTGCTCTTTGTTACTACTCACACAAATACTGAATTGGGCGTCGGAGGCTCCTCCCTCGGAAGCACACTCCAGGGAGCTCCTAACCCTTGTTCTTCTAAGTGTTTCAGACATCTTGACACTGAAAGTCTCTCATTCAGTCCAGCATGCCATACAACGAGCATGACACCGGGCATCACTTACCACCCTTAAAAAAATAGAGTTTGAAATCAAATTGACTCCTGGAGCAGTTCCTGTGCCTACTAAACCTTATAGAATGGCAATCGCTAAAATGAATGAGCTGAATGAGGAATTTGATGAACTCCTTGAAAAAGGATTCATTAGGCCATGTATGCCATTTTAGGGAGCACCAGTGCTATTTGTGAAAAAGAAAGATGGGACTCTTAGGTTGTGCATTGACTACAAAAAGCTCAATGCTATGACTATGACAAGCAAGTATCCTCTCCCCAGGACTGAAGACTTGTTTGACCAACTTAAGGGAGCCACTGTATTCTCAAAGATTGATCTCACATCAAGGTACTTCCAACTGGGAGTCAAAGAAGCAGATATTCTGAAGACTGCTTTTAGAACCAAATATAGGCATTTGGAGTATACTGTGATGCCATTTGGGCATACAAGGGTGCCAGGTTCCTTTATGGACCTGATGTAGAAAGTATTCAGGCTATATCCGGACCACTTTGTCATAATCTTCATAGATGATATCTTGGTATATTCCAAGGATAAGGAGGAGCATTAAAAGTACTTGATGATGCCTGATGGCACCTTTATTGAATGACATGTTGTCCTTGTTGGGTTTCGGGAGCCAAACAGCGCAGCGGAATTTAACCGAAACCCTCCAGGATCCAAGTGAAACGGGGTAAACCGAGTGTTCGAAAATTTCATACCTAATTTTCGGTTGAGATCTCTCACTCAACTGTAGAGTCGAATCACAAACCTGAACAGTTGACGTGTTCAAGCTCTCTATGGTATCCACACGAGCCTCTCGGGATCACCACGCTTCCACCACGTCCCGGCAGATGCGTTTCTCTTGCGCACGCAGTGCTAGCTTGCGTCCTCCAAGGAATTGCAAGAGAAGAGTGCGACTGTCCTTTTTGGAGGCTAGGGCAAGGAGACCTGCGAATTTCTCACTTAAAAGTTGTATTTATAGTGAGACTCAACTTCCAGGCCTAATGGGTTTCAAAGCCCTAATCCAATTAGGATTTAATTTCGGGCTTAATAATGGCTCAACTCCTTGGCCCATTATTAATACGAAATTAAAGTGAAACCATAACCCAAATAATTAGCCCATGCACTCTAATGATCCAAATAGCTCTATGTGTGCGACCCAATAGGCTCTTGCCATGTTGGCAATGATCATAAATCACATCTATGATCATAAGCAATGAGCGGTGTCTAGCAACACATCATTGCTACCCAAGTGACAAGATTGTCGATGATTCGACTATACCTTTATGATCATCACCGATATATGCCATTGTCCCTTTGTCCAAGATATCAAGACTAAGCACGAGACATGGAATGTGTCACTCTCGTATAGCCCAATCTTTGGTTTCTTGATTACCGAGTAGACTAACTTAAACTGATGACATTGATATCGCATATCAACTCATCCGAGCATGGCCATGCATTTTTCTAAGTCTCACTCTATCAAGGGGCCCGAAGATATCGCTCCCGTTACATAGGAGGGACAAATCCCATCTTGATCATACAAATCCCTCCGCATGATATGTGACATACCCAATGACCTCCTTCAAGTTCACTCAGTTACGAGCAACAAAGGAAAGTATCAAAGTATGTGACTCACATGTAGGGAACCTTGTTGATCTTAGGTCGAAGGACTACATATACCATGATCACTATGAGAATCACTTATGACACTCATATAACGATCCATGAAGTGTTCTCATGGTGGGTCGGTCCAGTACACAAGTTCTCCAACTTGTACCCATATGTAGACTACATATCTCATATTAGTCTCCACATATGCTAGTCGTTATGTATTATTGCAACCCGCTCCACAATAATACTAGACCAGGGACTTTTAAGAATATCATTATTCTAGGGTTACAATTATGTTTGTTAAGTTACGCAGGAACAAAACTACAAACATAATTGCTGGATTAATGCCTTAATAAAATATCATGACTCAATGTGCAAAAATACAATCATCTCATGACTGGCTTTTGGGCACAACACTAACAGTCCTGTAGGGAGAACTTTCAGTGTAAAGATGTTTGAAACACTTAGAAGAACAAGGGTTAGGACCTCCCTGGAGTGTGTTTTCGGGGTAGGAGCCTCCAACACCCAAGTCAGGATTTGTGTGAGTAGTAGCAGAGAGCAGAGAATAAAGAAAGTCTCTTGCCCTTACCAAGGTCCCTCCCAAGTTTTTATTGGAGGGTGGAGGGAGGAGGCCGTTTGATACAGCTTGTCCATATCATGACATGTGTTCAGTCAGATCCGATCTATACCTTCAGAAGTAGACATCTCCAGCTGGCTGTAGGCCGTTCTGGCCAGAGGGCAGGGGCGTGTGTGAGGCTTTTTTGTTAGGGGCTCCTTAACCATTTTTGTCATGTCTCTGAGAGATCCCTTTGGGGAGTGAGACCTTTGCAAGCTGATATTTTTCCCTAAGGGCTATTAGGGAATGCCTTTCAGCAGAGCGGGTCACCTTCAGAATACTTTTTCTTCTATCGAGGGTGGTGGATCTAATTTTTCGAGCTCGGTAGGTTTGTAAATCTGAGGGTGGTTAAAGACACCTATTCCAGAAGTTAGTCATGTTCCTAACCGAAGGTGGTGGTGAGAGTTTCCTAAGGTCGGGGCTAAGCTCCAACCGAGCGTGGTTTTGTGACAGCTGATGCCCCAAGGCATCTTCGTTTGCTGTCATGTTGGCAGGCGGAGAGACTTCCTGAGGAGGCGAGCGCCTGGAGCTCTAGTTTCCCAGCTGAGTGTGCCTGAAAAGCTCAAAGAAGAGGTTAGGAGGTCCCCGGTTTGCTTTTCCGGGGAGGACCCTCCGACGCCCAAGTCAGTTTTCTGAGTGAAGGTGGAGGAAGAACACTAAGGGATCAAGTGTCTTGCCTGTTTTGTGTTTTCTCAGAGGGAGGAAAATGCCCATTCTTTGCCCAGTCCCTTTTCCTAGTATTTATAGGAGTAGATGGCCCGTTCAGATCATGACACGTGTTCGGTCGGATTTGATCTGTGCTTTTGGACCTAGGGGACAAGCAGCCATTTGCAGGCTCCTTTAGCCCTGAACCCGGACAGGTTGTGTCAGGACTGGGGCGGCTGCGGCGTGTCAGTTCGCCGTTCTGATGTGACGTGTAGGGCTTGTGGGCGACATGTCAGAGGCTCCTTAAATGCTCATACCGTACTCCCGAGGTCCCCTGGGCGAGGTCACCCTTCGGTGCGTGCACCCTCTTCGGATTCTGTCCGTCCTTCGGTGTGAGCACCTCCTTCGGGATCTATCCCATATTTTTGGGAGTTCCCTTGATGGACACCTTCTTCGGGACTCACACCCATAGTTCGGGGATTCCCTTGTTCAGGTGCTTCTTGTTTGGGGAAGACCTCTTCGGGGTAGTCAGTTTGGCCCCTCGATGGAGACGGTGTTTTCCTCGGAATTCCTGACGAGCTAACCAAAGTCTCGAGCTCATAGTGTTTGACTTCGCACCTTCCGAGGTCAGTGAAAAGATCCTCTCTTGGGTGACGTCAGACTCCTCGGCCAATATTCTGGCAGGGAGTTACTACCGAGGAGGCAATAGCCTTTGGCTATCACAGGCCCACCTCCGAAAAGCCGAAGTGAGAAACTTCGGTTCATCGGTTTTCGGGTCCTGTGGCTGTGATATCTGCGCCGAAGACGCCTTCTTCTGCTTGTAGCGATGGGCAGCATTTTTGCGTCCTCGAGGCGGAGAAGATAGGCTGTCCCTGTGCCGAACATACACCCTTTACCTGAAGTCACAGGCTGTCTCTTGGTATCCTCGTGTCGAGGGAAGATAGGATAACCTTGTACCGAAGATAGACCTTCTGCCCGAAGTCACAGGCTGTCTTTTGGTGTCTTCGAGGTAACCTACTTTTTTGCCTTTATAGGTCTGCTCATGCGTCGCGTCCTGCGTCTAGCGGAGTCAGTCTAGGGCGGCGCCTCTAAACCAAACGATGTCAGAGGGCGTGCTCGACGTGATGGGCAACACGTGGCACGTTCGCTGCGCGATGACCGACACGCGGCATGTTTGCTGCGCGATGGCTGACACGTGGCGCACTATTACTGGGTGAGAATGAACTGAGTACGACAGGCGCGACTTTTCAGGCTCACTTAGCAGTTATGGCGACGCTTAGCCTTCTGAGGGGTACAAATGACGACGGTTCACCTGGCCTTCTCGGCCTATATATACCAGCCCTGTCATAACCCTCTTTTTGTTTCTGCTTTTGCTTTCTTCTGCCTTCTAATTCTCTCTCGATTTTCCGCGGCGGTTCTCCTTTTTCAGGCATTTTTCCGACCAGGTTTCCCGACGGCTTCCAGAGATCCAGATTCCGGCAAGACCCTTGGTGGGTTTTAGTCCTTTTGCTTTTTTTCAAAGCTTTTTCTTTGTTTTTCCCGAACTCGTTTTCATCATGCCTGTTCCCGAGAGTTGGCAACCTCTTCTTTCTCACCCCTGCTGCACTACTCCGGCAAAGCTAGCGAAATGGAAGAAAAAGTTTTTCTTACCCTCTTACTCTGTGACGAGGTTGCCTCGTCCTGACCAATTTCCTTTCTCCAACCGGAGTGATGAAATCACTGTTTTTCGAGCCCAACTGAAGGCCGGACTTCGGTATCCCCCCCCGGAGATGGTTAGCGCGTTCTGCGACTTCCATGGCATTGCCGTTAACCAGCTCCCACCGAACTCTTACTGCTATTTTAACGCCTTCCTCTGTATGTGCGGCGTTTTCAAAATAAAACCTCACTTTGTAGTTTTTCTTCAGTACTACAAGCTCTTCGTGGTCCCGAAGGGTGGCTTCTACTTTATGCTACCTCGGGGATCCGGGAGCAAAAAGTATACGTTCACCTTCGCCACCAAAGACAGCTGGCGAGGGTGGCAACAAAAATTCTTTTTCCTGAAGAAGTCGGAGACTTGGTCGCACTTCCCGACCAAGTGGGCTCAGGGGAGGCTCAAGATGGATGTTGTTGACCCGAAGATACTGCTAGACGCCGATGTAGCACCTATCTTTGAGGACTTCGACAGGCGCATCCGGGCCGTCTCTGACTGGGCTGCCGAGGTCCCTCCTCGTGCCCTTTACCCCTTTCCGATCAACTGGAGGCTCATGACCGAAGAGGTCCTTCGGGAACTCAAGGTGGTAAAGGAGCATGAGACAGACCTCAACATGCCGAAACCGGCTTCTTCGGGGAAGGACTCCTGGCTCGTGAAACTCCTTCGGGGGAAAGAGACTTATGAGTCTTTTTACGAGAGTAAGTTACTTTCTCATTTTTCCCTTCATGACTTCATCTTGGACTTACACTGATCTTCTTTTTCTTTTTTCAGAGATGGGCGACGACGCGGCTGCCTTCTACAAGGCTCTTTTTACCGGGCAGGCCGAGAGGGGCGAACAGACAAAGAAGGCCGCCTCTCGGAGGCGGAAACAGACTTCGGGCGGCCCTCCTTCCAAACGGGCAAAGAAAGCTGCTCCTTCCTCTCTTCCGCAAATTCCGGAGGAGGTAGGCGAGGAGCCCGAGGACCCTGCCTGCCCCTTTGCCCGAGGTTCCTTCTGCCGACGTCCCTTCTTCCGACGTCCTTCCTCAAAGCCCCACGCCTTCGCATGCTCTTCTGGAGGGCGATGGGGAGGAGACCCCTTCTGCCGAGGAGCGGCGTCAAATAAAAGGCAAGGGGATCTCTACTGAGGCGACGTCGATTCTTGACGACGACGTTACCGAGGTGCCAGCAGGTTTGCACTTTTTTCGAATCAACCTTTTGTTTTTTGCAAATCCTTAAGACTTTTCTGGCCTTAACTAATTTTTCTGCCTTGTTGTGCAGCGGAGGTGGCCGCTCCTGACTGGGTTGCCGAACACGCCCGCAAGAGGGCCCTTCGGGATGCCAAAGTCCCAGCAGGGAAAGTTCCGAAGGAGCCGTTCTGGACGTTCACGGAGGACATGGATATGTACTCCGAGGACTGTCCTGAGATGGCCAGGCAGATGTGCAAAGGGGTGCTTACCGAGGCCTCTTACAAGGCCCTGGCGGCGGCTTACCCAGGTGACAACTCTTTGGCCGCCAAACTCACTGAACATGCCGCCCAGGTACGCTTCACTGTTTTCTCAGTGCCAATTTCACCTTTGCTTTTTATTTAGTATCATTTTCCCTTTGTTTGCTTTTTTGCAGTTGATGGGGTATGCTGGGTTCCTCCGAGTTCGGGTGGCTCGGGAATCAGAAAGGAGGGCGTCACTCTGGGACGCTTACACCAAGACGAAGGCCCAGTGTTCGGCGCTGGAAGCCGAAAATGCTCAGCTGAAGCAGTCTTCGGAGAAGGAGGTTGCTGAACTTCGGGAGGGGTTCAAAAAAGAGAAGGAGGAACTTGAGAAAGACACCTCCCAGAAACTTTCCGACATCGGTTCTCGAATGGCGGAGCTGACCTCGACCGTTGAAGCGATTCAAAAGGATAAGTCAGAAAGTGACGCAATCCTTGCGAAGACGCTCGAGGAAAAGGCCCAGCTCGAAGCCGAGGTCGCATCTCTGAAGAAGCCTTCAGAAGAGAAGAAGAAGATGAAGGGATTGAGGAGAAAGCTCAAGGATCTGGCGAAGGATTACGCGGATCTGGAGAAGGACTACGCGGATTTGGCGGTCAAGAAGCGGGAGTCCGATGATATGACGAAGTTGGGCTTTCAAGACGGCTTCTGCCTTGTCCGGCACCAAATTCTGCAGAAGTTCCCAGATTTTGACCTCTCCTTCCTGGAAGGCATGAACATCCCCAAGGAGCCTCGGTGGACTTGGTCCAAGATCGAGCACTTGAAACTGCCTCCTTGTCTCCCGGCGTCGAAGGCTACTGACAAAAGCACAGAGGCTGGCAGTTCTCAAGACGCCGAGGTTCCTTAGTTTGTACTAGGGCCCTTTGTCTTCATTTTCTTCTTCTTTTTTGTAGTCTTTCAGCAACTTTCTTCTCTGTAAGCACTCTTTGGCTTAATAGATACAACTTTGGCTAAGTATTTTTTGCCAGATTCTTTTGTTTCCCTCTGTCCCGAACATAATTCGCTCGAGAGACTTCGGAAAACCATACTCTTGCTTTCCTTTGTCCCGAACATATTCGCTCAAGAGACTTCGGAAAACCATACTCTTGCTTTCCTTTGTCCCGAACATATTCGCTCAAGAGACTTCGGAAAACCATACTCTTGCTTTCCTTTGTCCCGAACATATTCGCTCAAGAGACTTCGGAAAACCATACTCTTGCTTTCCTTTGTCCCGAACATATTCGCTCAAGAGACTTTGGAAAAACTTACTTTTACTTTCCTCGGCGATTGCTTTCGTGAGACTGTTGTTTTGTACTTCTTCAGAACTTTTTACTTAGACAAATTTTTCCAACTTGTGGAATACAACTTTCCCACCGAACTTTTTAGGCATAGAATTTTTTCAAGGCCTCTGAGTGCCAAGTATTTTTTAATTCTATGCCTTCGGCATCACCGAGCTTATAAACTCCTTTTCGTACTTCGGCAAGTACCAGGTAGGGTCCTTCCCAATTTGCGCGAAGTACCCCGTGGGACGGCTTTCGGGGTGCAAATTCAGCCTTTCGGAGAACGAGGTCTCCCTTCTTTATTCCTTTTGGCCTGGCGCGTAGGTTTATGGCTGCTGCCACTCTTTGCTGGAAAGCTTTTCTTCTCAGCTCGGCTACTTCTCTGTGTTCGCCGACGAGGTCGAGCTTGGTTCTCAGGCCGAGGTCATTTCCTTTTTCATCGAACACTTGGACTCGTATTGACGGTTGTACTACCTCGACGGGGATGATGGCCTCTGTACCGAAGACGAGTGAAAAGGGCATTTCCCCTGTGGCTCTTCGGGGTGTCGTTCGGTAACTCCATAACACACTTTGGAGTTCTACTGGCCATTTCCCTTTTGCTTCCCTCAATCTCTTTTTCAGACCATCTTTTATCGTCCTGTTGGATACTTCTACCTGCCCATTACTTTGGGGGTGAGCTACTGGGGCGAAGTGCATTTTTGTCCCGAGGTCGCTAATGAACTCTTGGAATCCTTTGTCTACGAACTGGGATCCATTGTCCGCTACGAGTACCCTCGGTATGCCAAATCTGCATACGATGTTTTTCCATACGAACTTCCGCACTTCTTTTGCTGAGATAGTTGTCAGAGGTTCTGCCTCGACCCACTTAGAGAAATAGTCTACTGCTACTACGCAAAACTTTACGCCTCCAGGCGCCGTTGGGAGTGGCCCAATGAGATCTATGCCCCAAATTTCGAAGGGCCAAGGACAATCTGCCGAAGTCACGAACTCTGAGGGTGTTCTTTGGATGTTCGCATGTCTCTGGCAACTACCACATTTCTGGACGAACTGCTTGGCGTCCTTTCTCAGGGTAGGCCAGAAGTATCCTTGGCGAAGTATCACTGCTGCCAGGGCGTCGGTTCCGATGTGCGAACCACAGGCACCTTCGTGAACTTCTTCGAGGATCATTTCAGTATCCTCTTCACTAACACACCTCTGTAGTGGATTTGCATATCCTTGCCGATATAGTTCTTCCCCAATTAAGAAGAAACGTCCGGAGCGCCTTCGCACTTTTGCGGCTTCGCTGGGGTCTTCGGGGAGTGTGTTAGTTGCGAGATACGTTTTGATTGGTTCTTTCCATCCTTTCCCCGAGGTCGCTATGCTTAACACCACGATGCTGGGGTGGCTTAGCACCTCGGCGCAAGTTTTGGATTTCGCCAAACAGTCTGCCTCAGCATTTTCCGTCGGGGTACGTTCTCGATTTTCACGATGTCGAACTCCCGAATGAGCTTTGTTACCAACTCATGGTATTTCGCCAAGGTCGGGTCTTTCGCGCCATAGTCCCCTGCCATTTGCCGGACCACCAGCTGGGAATCACTATGGGCTTTCAAGTTTCTCACGCCAATTTTTCTGGCCAGGCGTAATCCTGCTATGAGGGCCTCATACTCGGCCACGTTGTTGATGGCGTTGAAACTGAACTTGATGGCCTTCATTACTTCTAGGCCTTCGGGGCCTCTGATAATCACTCCAGCTCCCTGGTGTTCGGATCCTAAGGCCCCGTCAACGTATAACGTCCATTCTGGCTCGTCTTCCCCCGAAAATGAATGTCCCTCCTCGGTGTTTGGTACTTCGGCGATGAAGTCTGCCAAAGCTTGAGCTTTTATAGCTTTCCGGGGTTCATACGTGATGTCGTGTTCGCCAAGCTCTATACACCACTTGGAAAGCCTTCCCGAATGATCAACTTTCCTCATAACATCCCGTAGAGGCAGGGTACTTCGGACGATAATGGGGTGAGCCTGAAAGTATGGCCGTAGCCTCCTTCCTGCAAGTACCAAGGCATATATAGCTTTTTGAAGCAAAGTGTACCTGACTTCGGCGCCATGCAGGGACTTGCTGACATAGTAGACTGGCCATTGCTTTGGCCTTTCTTCTTTCACGAGGACCGAGCTCACAGCTTTTTTCGTGACGGCGAGGTACAATACGAGGGGCTCTCCCTCCCGAGGTTGCCGCAGAGTCGGCAGGCTGGCCAAGTAGACTTTGAGTTCTTCCCAGGCTTTTTGGCAATCTTCATCCCAAGGATGACCATTCCTTCCGAGGTCGCCTTCCATCTTTGCTGCCTTTGTGAGGACTTTGAAGAAGGGTCGACACCTATCTCCGTACCTGGAAATAAACCTGCTCAGAGAGGTTATTCTTCCGGTGAGTCTCTGCACGTCTTTGACTGTGGCAGGAGTTCGGAATTCAAGCAGAGCCTTAATCTTCTCGGGGTTAGCATCGATGCCTCTTTCGGATACCATGTACCCAAGGAACTTTCCCGAGGTCACCCCGAAGATGCACTTCTCAGGATTAAGGCGGATCCCGAAGGTTCTGAGGTTTTGGAAGGTTTCCTCTAAATCTGCAACGTGGTAGCCAAGCAGTTTGCTCTTGACTATCATATTTTTGGAAGGTTTCCTCTAAATCTGCAACGTGGTAGCCAGGCAGTTTGCTCTTGACTATCATATCATCGACATACACCTCCATGTTCCTCCCCATTTGGTCTTTGAAGACCTTGTTCATCAGCCTCTGGTAGGTGGCTCCTGCATTCTTGAGCTCGAAGGGCATCCTAATATAGCAATATGTTCCTCCCTCGGTGATGAAGGCAGTCTTCTCTTCATCTTCGGGGTCCATCCTTATCTGATGGTAACCACTGAAAGCGTCCAAGAAACTTAGGAGCCCGTACTCGGCAGTTGAGTCTACCAGTTGGTCTATTGGCGGAAGAGGATATGAATCTTTCGGGCAAGCATCGTTCAAATTTCTGAAGTCGATGCACATCCGGAGCTTACTACTTCCTTCCTTTGTGGCAACTACCACGTTGCTTAGCCATTCGGGGTAGTTTACCTCCCGGATAACGCTAGCGTCTATCAGACGCTGGACTTCGGTCTTGACGAAGTCACTTTTGTGAGCTGAAATGCTCCGTTTCTTTTGCCGGACAGGTTTTACTTCCGGACTCGCTTTGAGGCTATGCTGGATTACGCGAGGGTTTACCCCTGGCATGTCCTTCGGCGAGTAGGCGAACAGATCTTTATTTGTAAGCAGAAAAGATACAAGTTTTTCCTTGTCTCCTTCGGCCATGCTTTTCCCTATTCGGGTGCTATGGCCTGGGACAAGCTCTACTTTTTCTGTTTCCGCTTTTGTGGGATCTTCTGCCTCGCCCCTTTCCAGCTCTTTTGCTTCTACAGCATGTGCTAAGTTGCTTGCTGGAGCTTTTCGTGCTCTGACGAACACCTTTCTCACCTCGCCTTGATCAATGAAGATCTTTGCGTCTCCTTCTTTGGTGGCGAAGGTGACGGTCAGGTACTTTACATCAGGGCGAATGTGCAAATTTCCCTGTGTCTGTCTGCCGAGGATGGCGTTGTATGACGAAGGAACGTCCATGACTATGAACCTTGCCATGGTAGAGGCGAACAACTCAGCAGTTCCTTTCTCCGAAGTTCCTTTCATCATCAAGGGGAGGTCGATCCACCCGAGGACAGGTAGCTCAGATGGTCCTACGCCGAACGTGGGTGAAGTAACAGGCTTGAGGTCACTCTTGGATAGGCCCAAGCTTGGCAGCAAATGTGAGAACAAGACGTCTGCGTTTGACCCATCTTCCAGCAGTACCCTCTTGACGTCCCAATTTCCTATCCTCGCCATTATCAGCAATGGATCGTCATGGGGAAATACGATGGTGGAGCCATCCTCGCGGGCCAATTTTTTTGTTGGGCTCTGATATTCCATCACCGCTATCTCTCTGGCCCTTCTTTTCCTTTCCGAGGATGGAAGCCCGGTTGTGATCGTCTGTATTACTCCTGCCGAAGGTGGAGGACGCCTTCTCGGACTTCGGTTCCTTCGCCTGTCTGAATCGTAATCCTCGTCATCGGGCTTTCCTTCTTCCTCTTTTTTCCCTTTCGGGGAGGGCATTCTCAAATAACGCCGAAGCTGGCCCTGCTTTATCAGTGATTCAATGTACTTTTTCAACTGAAAGCAGTCTTCGGTGTCATGACCGTGATCACGGTGGAACTGACAGAACTTCTTCATGTTCCTTCTATTGTCAGCAGTCATGCCCCTCGGTCGTTGGATTTGAGCCCCCTGTTTTTCCAATGCCATGAGGACGTTAGCCCTCGTGGTGCTCAGAGGTGTAAAGTTTTGGGGCTTCCTTCCTCCTACTCGCATTCTCCGAGGTTGGCCTAACTGTTCCGTTGGGCACCGGGCTTGCTGGCTGGACCCTTCGCCACGAGCGTGGATATGGTCAGCCTTCGGTCCAGTCATTCTCAACTCTTCGGCTGTCATATGTTGTTCAGCCCTTCGATAGAATTCTCCCAGTGTGTCTGGGGGATCTTTGGAGAATTCATAAAACAAGTGTGAATCCCTCCGAAGGCCCCTCGTCATGGCGAGGATTCGGATTTCGGGACGAAAGTCCGGAACATTGAGGGCCTCTCTGTTGAACCTCTCGACATAGTCACGGATGGTCTCCCCGTTTCTTTGTGCTATGTCAAACATCTGGACGGGCATCTTCGCCGTCGGCTTGCTCCCAATGAACTGTTGGGTGAACGCTGTGGACAGCTCCTGGAACCCCCTGATGTTTCCGGGAGGCAGGGAATTGTACCAGGCAGTTGCTGGTCCTGCGAGGGTGACTTCAAAGCACTTGCAGAGTGTAGCATCATCAGCCCCGTGTAGCACCATGCTGCGTTTGTACTTTGTTAGGTGGGCCTGGGGATCAGTCCGGCCCTCATAGGTCTCTAGCCGAGGTAGCCTGAAGTCACTTGGCATGGCCGCCTCGACCACTGTTCGGGCGAACGGAGTTTCATCTCCAGAGACGGTTTCAGTTAGCCTGGCCCAAACAGGCTTGCGTGCCACCTGCTGTTCCACTCTCTCCAGTCTTGCCAAGACTTTCTCCAGGAGGAGCGTAGCACTGGGCTCCTCTTCCTGGTGCTTGGAGCTTCTTGGGTAAAAGGACTGTTGCCGTCTCTTCGGAGAGCGACTTCGATACCGAGGTGAGGGGGACCTTGCCTCTGGTGATAAACTTCTTCTGGACGGGACTTCGGGTCGTTCAGACCTTGCTCTTTCCGCCAGCCGTGCTCCGAGGGGCAAGTTATCTGTTGAGGATTCTTCTCGTGGTTCCCCACTTCCCGAGCTATGATGGGTTGCCCTTGGGCTTTTCTCCCGAGGTCGTGCTGGCGAAGTGGGTTTTTGCGTCTGGGCCGGTTGCGGCCATCTTCGGTCTATTTGTTGTGTCATTTCAGCCACAACAGACCTCTGAAAGTCTCTTAAAAAACCCATGGTGATGACAAGAGGGCGTTCCTCTTCAGGCAAGGAAGTCTCTGGGGGACTTTGTTCGGTAGCTGGTTGGGTCTCAGGCGCGGACGGGGACTTCGGGAGTCCTTTGTCCTTCGAACGCCGAGTTTCGACAACAGCTACCTGGGAGTGGTTTCCCACAGACGGCGCCAAATGATGCCCCAAGGCATCTTCGTTTGCTGTCATGTTGACAGGTGGAGAGACTTCCTGTGGAGGCAAGCGCCTGGAGCTCAGGTTTCCCAGCTGAGTGCGCCTGAAAAGCTCAAAGAAAAGGTTAGGAGGTCCCCGGTTTGCTTTTCCGGGGAGGACCCTCCGACGCCCAAGTCAGTTTTCTGAGTGAGAGTGGAGGAAGAACACTAAGGGATCAAGTGTCTTGCCTGTTCTGTGTTTTCTCAGAGAGAGGAAAATGCCCTTCCTTTGCCCAGTCCCATTTCCTAGTATTTATAGGAGTAGCTGGTCTGTTCAGATCATGACACGTGTTCGGTCGGATTTGATCTGTCTCTTTGGACCTAGGGGACAGGCAGCCGTTTGCAGCCTCTTTTAGCCCTGGACCCGGACGGGTTGTGTCAGGACTGGGGCGGCTGCGGCGTGTCATTTCGCCGTTCTGATGTGACGTGTAGGGCTTGTGGGCGACATGTCAGAGGCTCCTTAAATGCTCATACCGTACTCCCGAGGTCCCCTGGGCAAGGTCGCCCTTCGGTGCGTGCACGCTTTTCGGATTCTATCCGTCCTTCGGTGCGAGCACCTCCTTCGGGATCTATCCCATATTTCTGGGAGTTCCCTTGATGGACACCTTCTTCGGGACTCACACCCATAGTTCGGGGATTCCCTTGTTCAGGTGCTTCTTGTTCGGGGAAGACCTCTTCGGGGCAGTCAGTTTGGCCCCTCGATGAAGACGGTGTTATCCTCGGAATTCCTGACGAGCTAACCAAAGTCTTGAGGTCATAGTGTTTGACTTCGCACCTTCCGAGGTCAGTGAAAAGATCCTCTCTTGGGTGACGTCAGACTCCTTGGCCAATATTCTGGCAGGGAGTTACTACCGAGGAGGCAATAGCCTTTGGCTATCAATAGCTGATCAGGAGATCTCGTAGGCCATAGCCCTTCGGCTATCACATGCCCCCTCTATGGAAGCCGAAGTTCTATCTTCGGTGTTAAGCTTTTGTGGGCGTGGCATGGGAATCTTTTTTAGAGGCGACAAACGTCCCAGTTAGCAAAGCTGAATTTTGACCGAGGTCACCTTCTTCAGGGTGGGCATATTTTTTTTTACCCACTCTGATGTAGTCCAGTTATGGTGCCAAAATTGTGCATTTAAACTCCCAGGTTTGGTGTGTCCTGTAGGTCATCAGAACAACACCCCTAGTGTACATACTCAAGTTACCCTCTTGAGCAATATGTAAATACATGCATATTGGTCTCACTATAACACACATATTTACATTTATCCATACTATGGCAGCTAAGAAGGAAAACATTAGCACAAGTCTTAGTTTTGGCTCCCATACATTAGCAAATCTTGTTAAGTTCTAGTGACCAGCTACTGCACCTGTAACTTCTACTAATAAACTGTATCATTCTAGCCATATACCCCTCATTTTACTGCCATCTTTGTGCACTTCACACTAGGTCACAAAACCTTTAATAAGTGGACTCCCCTCACTAAGCATGGTTCATCAAGCTCATGGCTCTCTTCCAAGCTTAGCCCTAGCTCCATGGTTGGTTGAAAATATAGAAAACAATCCATGGGAGCAAAAGAACCTTTACCAAAGTGGGTAGGCCAAAAATCAAGCTTGATCCTTGAAGTATCTAAGCAATAGCTCTAGTTTGCTTCCAATTGCTTCTTTTTTGCCTTCAATTTCAATCAATTGCAAGTTTGAAGGTGTGGTGGCTATGGAGGAAGTATGGCTGTGTTGCTGGGCTGGGGAGGATGAAAATGAGAGAGGGATAAGTGATTTGGCCACTTAAATGGCCTTAAATGAGCTTAAGGTCACAAAACACACTTAACAAGCTTAACTTTGCTTTATGTCATTATCATTCTCACTAATTATGGTTTCTTTGTCTTAAACTCATTGGTACACATGTGCCAAAATTTTGAACTAATTATCAAGTCTTGCCTGCCTCCCCCATGGTGGGATATGTTAGTGTTGCGCCCAAAACCCAATCATGAGATGATTGTCTTTTTGCACATTGAGTCATGATATTTTATTAAGGCATTAATCCAGCAATTTTGTTTGTTGTTTTGTTTCTGCGTAACTTAACAAACATAATTGTAACCCTAGAATAACGATATTCTCAAACATCCCTAGTCTAGTATTATTGTGGAGCGGGTTGCAATAATACATAACGACTAGCATATGTGGAGACTAATATGAGATATGTAGTCTACATATGGGTACAAGTTGGAGAACTTGTGTACTAGACTGACCCACCATGAGAACACTACATGGATCGTTATATGGGTGTCATAAGTGATTCTCATAGTGATCATGGTATATGTAGTCCTTCGACCTAAGATCATCAAGGTTCCCTAGACGTGAGTAACATATTTTGATACTTTCCTTTGTTGCTAGTAACTGAGTGAACTTGAAGGAGGTCATTGGGTATGTCACATATCATGTGGAGGGATTTGTATGATAAAGATGGGATTTGTCCCTCCTATGTAACGGGAGTGATATCTTTGGGCCCCTTGATAGAGTCAGACTTAGAAAATGCATGGCCATGCTCGGATGAGTTGATATATGATATCAATGTTATCAGCTTAAGTTAGTCTACTCGGTAATCAAGAAACCAAGGATTGGGCTATACGAGAGTGACACATTCCATGTCTCGTGCTTAGTCTTGATATCTTGGACAAAAGGACAATGGCATATATCAGTGATGATCATAAAGGTTTAGTCGAATCATCGACAATCTTGTCACTTGGGTAGCAATGATGTGTTGCTAGACATCGCTCATTGCTTATGATCATAACTGTGATTTATGATCATTGCCAACATGGTAAGAGCCTATTGGGTCGCACACATAAAGCTATTTGGATCATTAGAGTGCATGGGTTGATTATTTGGGTTATGGTTTCACTTTAATTTTGTATTAATAATGGGCCCAAGAGTTGAGCCATTGTTAAGCCCGAAATTAAATCCTAATTCGATTACGGCTTTGAAACCCATTAGGCCTGGAAGTTGAGTCTCTCTATAAATACAACTTCTAGTGAGAAATTCACAGGTCTCCTTGCCCTAGCCTCCCAAAAGGACAGCCATACTCTTCTCTTGCAATTCCTTGGAGGACGCAAGCTAGCACTGTGAGCGCAATAGAAAGGCATCTGCCGAGACGTGGTGGAAGCGTGGTGATCCCGAGAGGCTCGTGTGGATACCATAGAGAGCCTGAACACGTCAACTGTTCAGGTTTAGTGATTCGACTCTATAGTTGAGTGAGAAATCTCAATCGAAAATTAGGTATGAAAATTTTTGAACACCCGGTTTACCCCATTTCACTTAGATCCTGGAGGGTTTCGGTTAAATTCCGCTGCACTGTTTGGCTCCCAAAACCCATCAGGATAACCCCACAATTCCACCTTTAGACTTAAGTCAAAAGCTTGAACACCTTAAGGTTTACACTATGACATTTAGGTCCTTATTGCCTTTAGTGTTTCCTTTGTACAAACTTGTCTTCCATGAGTAATTTGGCCCTCCAATAGCACTTTCATATCATTTATATCCTTCCCATAACTCTCCAAGTCTCTTTCTTGAGAGTTTTACAATTGTGTACCCAAATTTTCAAAACCTTACAAAAAAGTCCAGAGGTTGCTTGACAAACAAGCAATCCTTTAGGCTTTTCTTGGGGGCCAAGTTACCAACTTGGAACACTTTTAAGGAGGTGTTGATCATGCTTTTTACCCCCACACTTCAATCACTATGGTGAGAATGACACAATATAATGGTTTTTAGCCATTATGACACAATTGCAATTCTCCCATTTTGTGAGGTGGTAACATCTTTGGTTCAAGATGCCTCTTTTCACCGAAGTAGTTTGTCAAGACCATCCCTCAGTGCTTGGCCCAGGGAAAAAATGTACAAAAAAAAAAAATACATTAAAGATGTGAGGGACTCAAATGAAAATGTGGATAGTGCTATATATGTGCAACCGAGAACTATCGGGTCCAAATTGCACGTGAAAGATGGTTTAAATGCTAATGGCGGAAAACCAGGTGTAAGGGCCCATTTGAATGTTCTTTTGGGTGCTAATTGTCACACCCCACACAGGTCCCAGCCCATGCACACTCAGCGCCACTCACCAAATACTACCCAGATAGTTATTAAACAAATGTGTTTCTAAGTGTTGTTAACTGCTTTTAATTTCAACCAACTTTTTTGGTAGGTAAATTTAAGTCTTATTTTCTTAAGCTGGGAGCCTGGGAAATGCCCTAGGAGGCTTATGTGAAGTTTAGAATGTTTACTTGTAGCTTAAGGTAAGGCCAAACCACTAACTTGCATCATAAGCAAGGTTGTAACTCAATAACTTGCACAACAAGCAAGGAAACTCTTATTTCCTTCAGTGTCTAGGATGTGTGTGCTCATCAAGTGTACTATTTCAATGCATGGCAACCAAGAAGCCCATAACTTAGTAAGGTTTGAAAACCAAGTCTTAGATGCATGTGAGCTTTGGGCCAAGTATAGTACACAAGAGGTTTAACTTCATAAAGCACATCCATCATCTCATAACCATAATATAACTTGGCATACAAGCATCCAACATATGTACAATCAAAACCAACTTAACCGGGGCTACATATGTATACAAAAGCCTATAACCAAGCATCTCTTACTTGGCAACACACCAAGGATGCTACATGTCCAAAACATTAGCCAAGATTATATTATAGTCCAAGTTTTTCCTTACTCCCCAAGAAGGTAACTAAATGTGCAGTACAGAAGCACACATTGGTGCACTAGCCCTATGACCACATTAGTAGTCATAAAGGTGAACACCACAATCAATGCCATGGTCCACACATCCATCTTGCAACCTAGACAGTCCCACAACTACACAAGCCTTCAAAATTTAGAGAATAAGTTTGGCCGAAAACTATAAGACTTGTAAATACACATATCCAAGCCAAGCATGTATTTGGCACATACCTTGAACACTAAGTGTACTACTAGCACACACAAGCAAGCAAGCACAAGCAATCTCATTTAAGCTCAATGTCCTTGCCTGAAACACAATAATATGGGCATCAGTAGAAATACTCAGTAGGATTCATAACAACTCACAATTGAGTCTATTTAGTTAAGTCCAAGACTTAACCTCCTCCAAGCTTACTTAACTAGCAAGAAAGACATGACAACACCAAGATACAACATATACGTATCATGGCTGAAACACTATATAGGCATAAATAGTATCTACTATGGGTTAGCACACACAATCAACTCAAACAAGCAAACAACTCACACACACACCACAAGTTCACATTCGGCCGAAGCCACTAGCAAGCATCATTGTACAATCTCGCACTTCAAGCAACCCCAAACTTCACTAAATCCACTAGAGCTCCAAGTTCATTAGTAAGCTTACCATTACTATCAACAAGCTAGCCAAATAACATGAACCCGAAAGCTCACTACATGCCCATCTAGCAAACTAAGATCATATGGCATAAATTCACTATCACTTAGACGCCATTAACTACTTGTTCATGGAAATTTACCAAGAAATCAGGTAGAACATGAACCCTACCTCAAATCCAAACTTCAGTTCTTGGTTTGTACTTGAATGCTCAAGACCAAGCTTGTAACTTCAACGACGACGTCGCCAAGTGCCAAAAATGAGGAATCCAAGCTTGATTTCTCTTCCAAGCTTCAATTCATCAACAAATTGGCAAGATTTCGGCAGCAACTCACCAAGAAAGCCTTGCAAGGGTGAAGGTTAACTTGCAATGATGGCTTAATTTTTGGTGGAAACATGCATTAGCCGGGTGTAGGCCACATGGCCTTAACAATGGCTTAATACCCCTCTCGGCCTTGATTAAATTTGCATGATCTAATGCACTCCATCCATATTCCTTAGTGACGTAATTAGCACTTGAAAGAGTACTCAAAGTAGTCCTAAACTTTGTTTCTCGGCATCAACATCATAAATGGTTTTCATGTGCAATTGAGTCCCAAACATTCTCAGTTTTGCACTTACACCCTTATTCACATTTGAAATCAAGTCCTTCATGTTTCCTTTACATTTTTATTACATTTCCTTTGTATTCCTGGCCTAGGCCAAGCACTGGGAGGTGGTCCTAACAACTCCTCCCTCCTTAAAGAATAGAACTTCATTGCCAGCAATTTTAACCAAGTACATATTGGTCATATATTTTACTTTTAGATTCATGGCCTTAACCAAGCTTTTAGAAATCATAGAAAATGAAGCTCTAGTATCAAACAATACAGATACTAAATCGCCACTAAGGTAAATGGTACCTTTTAGGGCCCTTCTGCTAGTTCTTTGTTGACTAGTCTCTCTGCCTGTAATCTTGGCCTTTGGTGCTCGCTGCACCTTTTTGGAAGTCTACAGCTAAAATACCCTACCAGGGGGTACATTGGCCCTTTTCTGATCCTAGGGTGCCTTCTGTGCCTGTCTCCCCTCTTGGATTGGGCACATTTGTCCTCATTTGGGGCATGGGTATCTGTCCTCCTTGTCCTCTGGGATTGAACCTTCCTGGCATTTTCCTATCATCTCCCCTTCTTAGGCAATCTCTGACCCAATGGTCTGGTGCCCACACTTGTGACACCTAGTAGAAGTTTCGAAACATGGCTTATTCCCATGGAACCTCCTACAAGAGTGGCACTGAGGACCATACTATTGTGGTCCTTTTTCTTTCTTACCCCCTTTCCTTCCTCCACCTGTTTTTACCTCTTGCCTTAGCCTCTTATGTGATTACCCCTTTTGGGGTCCACTTCCACTTTCAGGTCCACTCCTGGTCTGTTCTTTAAACTCCTGCTCCAACGCAATAGCACTCTGCATCATAAAGTAGTAGTTTCTAGCTCCTATTGCTCTGAGAAATTGTCTCAGTTCAGGCCTCAAGCCTCCCAAAAACCTCTTAGTTTTAAGCTCCTCCTGCCCATCATACTGTGGAGCATATCTGATAAGACCATTGAACCTTTGCTCATACTCTAGGACACTGAGGTCCCTCTGCTCCAGTTGATCAAATTCTACTTGTTTCTGGTCCTTCTAGGCTTTACTGACATACTGCTGGTGGAAGACCTGAAGAAAGTTTGCCACCTCCTAGACCTTTTTCTGGCTGGTGGTCTTTTTTGGTTTCTTTTTTAGTATGTCCTCTGTACTGCCTTCGACCCTAACTCCGCATTTCTTTCTAGCCTGAAGGTAGCTAGAAGTACTTTCTAAGTGGTTGACACATCCATTCTCTTAAAAATCTACTCAACTTAGTACACCTAGAATTCAGCTTCATCTGGGTGTTGGGTTTCGAGAGCCAAACAGTGCAGCAAAATTTAACCGAAACCCTCCAGGATCCAAGTGAAACGGGGTAAACTAGGTGTTCGAAAATTTTCATACATAATTTTCGGCTGAGATTTCTCACTCAACTGTAGAGTCGAATCACAAAACCTGAACAGTTTGTGTGTTCAGGCTCTTTATGGTATCCACACGAGCCTCTCGGGATCACCACGCTTCCACCATGTCCAGGCAGATGCATTTCTCTTGCGCTCGCAGTGCTAGCTTGTGTCCTCCAAGGAATTGCAAGAGAAGAGTGCGGTTGTCCTTTTTGGGAGGCTAGGGCAAGGAGACCTGCGAATTTCTCACTAAAAGTTGTATTTATAATGAAACTCAACTTCCAGGCCTAACAGTTTTCAAAGCCGTAATCCAATTAGGCTTTAATTTCGGGCTTAATAATGGCTCAACTCTTGGGTCTATTATTAATACGAAATTAACGTGAAACTATAGCCCAAACAATTAGTTCATCCACTCTAATGATCCAAATAACTCTATGTGTGCGACCCAATAGGCTCCTATCACGTTGGCAATCATCATAAATCACATTTATGATCATAAGCAATGAGCAGTGTCTAGCAACACATCATTGCTACCCAAGTGACAAGATTATCAGTGATTCGACTAAACCTTTATGATCATTACCGATATATGCCATTGTCCCTTTGTCCAAGATATAAAGACTAAGCAAGAGACATGGAATGTGTCACTCTCGTATAGCCCAATCTTTGGTTTCTTGATTACCAAGTAGACCAACTTAAACTGATGACATTGATATCGTATATCAACTCATCTGAGCATGGCCATGCATTTTCTAAGTCTGACTCTATCAAGGGGCCCGAAGATATCACTACCGTTACGTAGGAGGGAAAAATCCCATCTTGATCATACAAATCCCTCCACATGATATGTGACATACCCAATCACCTCCTTTAAGTCCACTCAGTTACGAGCAACAAAGGAAAGTATCAAAACATGTGACTCACATGTAAGGAACCTTGATGATCTTAGGTCAAAGGACTACATATACCATGGTCACTAAGAGAATCACTTATGACACTCATATAACAATCCATGCAGTGTTCTCATGGTGGGTCGGTCCAGTACACAAGTTCTCCAACTTGTACCCATATGTAGACTACATATCTCATATTAGTCTCCACATATGCTAGTCATTATGTATTATTGCAACCCGCTCAACAATAATACTAGACCAGGGACAATTGAGAATATCATTATTCTAGGGTTACAATTATGTTTATTATGTTACATAGAAACAAAACAACAAACATAATTGCTGGATTAATGCCTTAATAAAATATCATGCCTCAATGTGAAAAAAATGCAATCATCTCATGATTGACTTTTTGAGCACAACACTAACAGTATTTGGCACATACCTTGAACACTAAGTGTACTACTAGCACACACAAGCAAGCAAGCACAAGCAATCTCACTCATGCTCAATGTCCTTGCCTGAAACACAATAATATGGGCATGAGTACAAATACTTAGTAGGATTCATAACATCTTACAATTGAGCCTATTTAGTTCAGTCCAAGACTTAACCTCCTCAAAGCTTACTTAACCAGCAAGAAAGACATAAAAACACCAAGATACAACATATACATATAATGGCCGTGCTCATCCCTGGGCAAAACTCAAAATAGAAACATAGTTTTGAGCTAAACAGAGTAAGATAATTTCACATCCAAGTACGCAATATACTCGGCAATAGCAACTTAAAACTAAATAAGTCAGTGAAAACAATTTTTTCACAAACTAGCAACAATTACCGTTAAAATCTAAGAAAAACATCAAACTTTTGCACGAAGTAAAGAGAACAAACCAGGTAGATAATAACTTAAAAAGCACCACCGGTCTTACCATAAACCAGGTAGATAAGAACAAACTTTTTTTTTATTTGACTTGATTTTTTCACTTTTTTTTATTTGACTTGATTTTTTCACTTTTTTTTTTGTCCTTTTCTTGTGTTCTGCCGTTTAGCAAGTGGATAATGGGAGCTCTACCATACCCAAGCTACTAACTCAGCACAACTCCAAAGTAGTCTTTGACCATACTCATGTTCCTAGTACCTTTTCGAGCAGTGATCGACTCTTGCCTTAGGAGAAGACCCCAACCTACTTCAATACCCAAAACAGCGGAGTAGCAAATTTATTATTTTTTTTTCAGCAGAATGCAATAAGTGAAACAATTTATATATATATTTTTTTAAGTGATTCAAATCATCTATCAACCGAATGAACCATATATTCAACTTAATAAGCTCATAATCTCACAAGGTTTAAATCAATGTACTAAGTACACAAATTTGATGGAAAAATTAGCTTCTTAAGATAACCATCCACTAGCTTGATCAAAATTTGCACAACAACAATGTAAAAATAAAATTTGGGAGTTGCATAAAGACTAATAAATTACTAACTCAACACTCAAGCTAAGCATTCAAGAACCAAAAAGGTGAAATCATCTAACAATTTAGATCGATGCTCAAAAGTATGAGATAAAAAAACTTTAGTTCAAAAATTTTGACAACAGAAAATTATGGCTCAAGCTACCCACTCCCCCACACTTAAATCAAACATTGTCCTCAATGTTTACAATAAAAGCATAGATGGGGAAAAGAAAAGGTACCGTCTTGAAAGGTGATTTCACAATGATCTATTGCCCAGAATTTGACTTCAGCTTGCTGCCCCATATGGTTCAGTTCACCTCCAGCTTGAAAGAGATACTGCCTAACCAAGAAAATCAGTTGTGAGAATAAAGAAATCTGAAAAAGAAAAGCTGAAAAATAAAAATAAAAATAAAAATAAAAGAAAAAAAATCCTAATTTTTCGTGGCACAAAACCACGCTTGGGTTGCCTCCCAAAAGCGCCTTTCATTATTGTCTTTGGCTAGACAACCTCTTCCTGCATCAACCAGGGTGCTTTGAGAATCCCTCATGAAAAGGCTTCAGCTTATGCATCTCAGTGTGCAACTCCTTATCCGTTTTCAAACTTTTAAGCTCGACTGCACCATGAGTAGAAATATCAATAATAACAAATGGTCCAATCCAATTAAGCTCAGACTTACCAGATAACTCTTTCCATCTTTTTCTATGTTTGTGAAACACCTTTTGTCCAACCACAAATGACATCTCATGTTCTTGGTGCAACTTGACATTTTTTTTCTTACCTTTTTGTGTCAACTTTGCTAGGTTTTCAAACTTTTTTCTTGATTCATTATGCACCAAAGTATCAATCTTTTCAACAAAAGAAATATAATTATCCTTCTCAATTTCCTTCAATGTGTCAAAAATATTGAACTGTGCAATTTTTCCATGAAATTCCATTGTGAGAGTACCAGTATCCACATCAATCTTGGTCTTGGATGTCTTTAAAAATGGTCTTCCTAACAAAATAGGAACAGTTAGGTCATCATTCTCCATATCAAGGACATAAAAATCAGCAGGAAAAATTAAATCATTTATTTGCACAAGAACATCATCAACTATACCCCTAAGATAGGCATTGGATTTATCAGCTAATTGCATCACAACACCAGTTTCATTCAAAGGTCTAAGTTTCAAAGAAGCATATATTGAATATGGCACGACAATCATTAAGGCTCCCAAATCTAACATAGTGATAGCCAAAGTGCTATCACCCTGACCACCTACCGACCATGGGAAAGAGGGAGCCAGACACCTACGGTCTGCGACCTCGGAAATGACTCCGGAGTAAAGGAAGTCATACACCTGGGGCAAATGACCTCGGTAGCTTGCCAAAACCAGCTTCGGGAACCAGCGTATCGCCTCCTTAGGGACGGTGACCAAACCAGCTTCGGGGGAGAAGGACCGACCACCCTCCGCGGGAGAAAGCCCCTCGAAGATGGAACTGCCGAAGTACCAACCTGACTCCGGGAGAAGGCCCCTCATCCTGAAGTAAGACATCGACCAAAGGGACCTCGGTTGTACGGCAAGAGCAATTAAGGAGTCTCTGACACTCCAGTCACTTACGTCTCTGATACGCCACCATCAGACACGCTCTGATACCCCACCTTCAGGCATGCTCTGATACGCAATCACAGGCACGCTCTGGCACGACGTCGCAGTTTGATGTCCTATCACGAGGGGCTACAGCTCACGGCTCGAGGAGCCTACAGGTGGCTATGGTCCTCCGTGCCGGGAAGTACACCATCCAACCATACACGTGTCATAATCCAAAGGGGTTACCCCCTTCTTTTATACAAAGAAAATGGTCACAGAAAAGGGGGGCTGGGCTCTCTTCTGGAGGAGAAAATGGGACAGAAAAGCTGGAAAACAGAGGACGCTCTCCTCTCTCCGCCTGAATGCTCTTCCCTCCAGGCCTCAGAAGGATCTCCGCCAGGCAAGCACCTCTTATGCTTATTACTATGCCATTCTCCCTCTCTAAGCACTGATTTGGGCGTCAGAGGTTCTCCCTTGAAAGCCACTCCGGGGGCCTCCTAACCCTTGTTTTCTGAGTGTTTCAGCCAGGTCTCCCTGGGGAACCACTACTCCGGGCTCTCCCCCGCAGCGGATGTACCTCCCGTCCTCACCTACCACGGGACTAAGAAGCTGCCGGCCATCCTCTAAGGTGATCCGTCCTAGATGCCTTCCTGTCGCACCTCCGGGACCCCCTGCTACCCACACCACTGCACACAGTGGAGATGCTGGCTCCGCCTAACCAGACCACATCAGATGCTGGCTCCCCGCGAACCGCTTCATTCTAGCGGCGTCTGTGGGAAGCCACTCCCAGGTCACCGTCGTTGAAAGTCAGCGTTCTAAGGACAAAGGGAATCCCGGGGTCCCCGCCCGCGCCAGAAATTCAACCGGCAACCGAATAACGACAGCAGGAATTTCCCGGTCCAAGGGCAAAAGCCCCCTAACTATTGCCATAGGCTTTCTGCACGAACTCCCATGCTCTGGCATGGTCGAAAAGACGCAGTAGTCAAGCCAATGAAGGCCGCAGCAAAATTCAGACCGAACGCCCCTCTCTATCGGTACCTCGATAGGAAGAGATCCTTGCATCAATTCGCAAAAGTATGGGAAATGAAGGCTAACGAGATGAGTCCCCGACGGGAAGCCTAACCCCTGGAGTATGACCTACGGGAAAAGCAGGGTCGAGATGACCCAGACCTCACCATCGAAAGAGTTCCGCACCCGAGGAAAGAATCACCATCTCCTCGGCAACAAAGTCAAAACCAATTGCCCCGAAAGGTCATCTACAACTTGACGTATGGGTAGAAGATGTCAACTCTACTTCCCTGGACGCGCTATTGCCGTCGGAAGTGACTCACCTTTGCACGACATCGCGAAAAGGAGTAGAGCATTTGGAAAAAGACTATCAAAATGGTGCATTGAACTCAAAGAGTACTACATCCTGTATAAGCCTAGAAGGGCAATAAGTGCCCAGATACTGGCAGACTAGATCGCCGAAATCGCAGAAGTAAGAAAGGCTGAAACCAACAAAGGAGACTCGCAACCAAACGCGGGAAGATCCTACATAGACTAATCTCGCATCCAAAGAGTCCCGAAAATCCTCATCAAGAGGCAGAAAAGTGCAAAGACATTCCGGACGACAGTTCTTGACTAAGGAAAAACTATGCAGGCAAAGGTACGCAGCTTCGTAATTAGAATATATATCGATAAAAGGGGTGCAGGACAACTCGTCCGAGAGGTGTGAAAATGGGCAAAGACACGCCAAAACCTGAAGATTGCCTTCGGAGTGGATAACCTCAGAAAAATAGTACCGAGCCACTCCAGACAGCACCCGAAGATGTGAAGCAGACAATTACTTCACTGAGTGGGCTAAGGCAGAATTTCTAGCAACCATGTCGGCAAAAAGGTGCACAGAAAGTTTGCCCGGAAGAACATGGTATGCTGATTGGGCATACCGACAGTGAGAAAGGCCAATAATGGTTTCTAGTCTAAGGACAGAAGGTTTCAAGAATTTGTCACCGACCTCGGAATAAAAAGGCACTTCGGGCCATTAGTGCAGCCCCCGAGCAACAGACAGACAGAGGTGGCCAAAAGAGCTTTAAAAGAGGGACTCTGAAAGATGTAGAGGGAAAGTGGCCAAGAAAACTTCCTACTGTACCAAGGAGTTATCAGACAACTCCCCGAGGGACCAAGGAGAAGACACTTTTCTCACTTATCCCCAGCACAGAAAGCCATTATCCATTTGAAGTAGTTCGGCCAGCATACAGATGTTTGATGAAAGAGAAAGTAACCTCGTTGTCAAACACTGAGAAATGGCCGAGCTCAAAATGAGCCATTTCCGACACAAGGTGGCCACAAGTGCAAACCTGCATGATAGGCCAAAAGGAACAAGGAAAAAGAGACCTCGCCCCCGAAAAGCCGAATTAGAAACTCATGAGGTACTTCGGCCAAATGGGAAAGGGCCCTGTTCAGTCTTAAAAACGAGGTCCAAAAGGGAGCATACAAGCTTGGCAACACCGAAGGGAGAAAAACTGAAAAAGTACAAGGCACTCGGGCGCTTTAAAGAAATTCTATACTTAGAATTTTTAGACAAGAAATGGTGCAAGACAGAAATTTGTCTAAGTATAGAAAGTTTTCCCCTGTATAAGAATGTTCATTGAATAAAGCTGAAGTATAGACTCCCGAAAGTCTCCTGTTCCTTCCGAAGAAAGTTGGGTTATATGCCCAAAAGAGGGCAAGTCTACTGAACATGGCCGGCAAAGGACTGGCTGAAATTTTCCTGAAAGGAACTTCATTCACTATGAAAGTTCACCCAAAGAATGGCTGACGAAGCAAGTAAAGAAGGTACCGAAGTCCCTTGACCGAGAGTGGTCGGGATAATTGGGAAACAAAAAAGCTCACAAAGACTTAGCTAAAATTATGAAGATTAATCCATTGAATAAGGCCTTGATACAAGAAGAAGATTACAAAAAAGAAAGTACAAAGAAGAAGAAGAAGGCAAAGGTCTTAGAAAATCTAAGCGACCCCGGCGTTATGGGAAGCTTCGGCTCCTGAGCTCTTCACCAGAGCCTTCGGTGCAAGAGGAAGCGGCGGCAAGTTGAGGAATTTGACTCTTGACCACATCCATCGAGGCCCCCCGGGAATATCCAGGGCAGCCAGAAAAGAATGATCGAGGTCCGGATACTTCTTCAGAAATTGATAATGAGCAAGGCAGAAACCGTCTTGAAAAGCAACCTTGGACGTCTGGACGACTTTACCTATTTCAATGTCCAACTCGTCTGCCTCATGTTGAAGATCCAAAACCTCCTGCTGAAGGTCAAAAATCTCCTTCTCCAGCTCCTCAGTTTTCTTCTTCTCCTCCGAACTCTCCTTCAACAAGCTGACCTCGGCCTGGAGTTCGGCATTCTCAGCTATTGCCTTCGCCAAAAGGGCAGACTCCCCTTCTTTTTCCTTTCGGAGGGCCTCATTGGCCCAAGTCAAGCTGATTAACTTATCGCCAAGGTCGGACATCTTCATGGAAAAATCCTTCAACAGCTCCTATTGGCCCTTCAAGAATTCCTCCCGAAGACTAGCAACCTTCTCCTTGCATATTTCACTCAGCTTGGTGTTCGTCAACACCGAGTTGGCACAGAAACCTTTGGCCTTCTCCAACTTACCTTCGGCCCAAGCTCAGACCGAAGACTGCTTTGCTGCCCAAGCTCATAGGTATCCACTATACCCCAAAAGCTGCAAACAAAGAAAGGCAGTCAGTGAAAATTTTCACAAGGAAAGCCAGAGCACTTAGGCAGAAAAGTGGAAGGAAAAGTGAGAAGCCCGAAGGGTTACCTGAGCAGCATGCTGGCAAACTTTTGCAGCAAGGGCATCATCAGAGGCACACTCCTCAGCGACTACCTTCAAGGATGCCTGAGTAAGCACGCCCCTCGCCATTTGGGGAGCCATTTCCCGGCAGTCCTCCATGAAAGACCAGAACGGCTCCCTAGGGACTTTGCCCTTCGGGATGTGGGAATCCCGAAGATCCTGCCTTCAGGAGTGCTCAATCTTCCAAGGCAAGGGTGCCAAATCCTCTGCAAAAAGAAACATCTCATCACGTAAATTTTCCTTGGTTATAAAAAATGTGAGATTGCAGGAGAAAATAGACAAACCCGCCCGACTTCGGCACAGTCGTCATCAGAGTCACCAACCTTCTCCACGTCAGCAGGAACATGTTTGCCCTTGGCTCTTCGGGATTTCTCTAATTCTTCAACAGAAAGATCCTCCGAAGAGCACAACAAATCTGCCGACATGGTGGGACTCAGAGGCACAGGAATGGCCACCTCGGCAAAAACCTCCCCGACCGTTTCAGGCTGGGAAAAAGTTGCAACCTCGGTCGAGGTAGCAGTGACATCACTTGCCTCCGAAACGTCATTCGGGGAGGGAGGAGGGGTGTCCCTCTTGGTCTTCTTCGCGGAAGATGATCCATCACCAGAAGCCTTCTTGGTCTTCTTGGCGGAAGACGGCTCACCCCCAGAAGCCTTGCGCCTCTTCTTCGTTTGTTCTCCCTTCTTGGACTGACCAAGGAAGATAGATCTATAGTATGCGGCAGACTCATCGCCCATCTCTGAAAAAGGGAGAAAAAATCAGTGTAAGTCCACAGGCACTTATGCTGAAAAAATGTTGAAAGATACTTACTTTCTGAAAAGGCTTCGAAAGTGAGCTCGCTCCGAAGGAGTCTCACCAGCCAAGAGTTCTTCTCCTCGGTAATAGGAGCTGGCATGCCGAGATCCGTCTTATGCCCTGCAACCACCCCCAGCTCCTGAAGGATGTCCGCGGTCATGAGTTTCCACATGATCGGGAAAGGGTAGAGAGAGCGTGGAGGGACCTTGGCATCCCAATCAATGACAGCACGGATTCGTCTGTCAAAGTCCCCAAACCTAGCTGCCAACTTAGGAGTCAGCAACTTCCTGGGGTCCGTGACATCTGCCTCCAGCTTTCCCCTAGCCCACTTAGTTGGGACGTGCGACCAGGCCTCCGTGCACCTTCAAGAAGAAGAACTTCCTTTGCCACCCTCACCAGCTATCCTTGGTAGCGAAGGTGAACATAAATTTCTTGCTCCCAGATCCCCGAGGTAGCATGAAATAAAAGCCACCCTTCAGAATCGGATAGAGCTTATAGTACTGTATGAACAGGATGAAATGGGGTTCTACCCTAAAGATCCCACACATGCAGAGAAAAGCGATAAAATAGCAGTATGAGTTCGGAGGAAGCTGATTCACGGCTATGCCATAAAATTGGCAAAAGTCACAAATCATCTTTGGAGGAGGAAACCGAAGTCCGGCCTTCAGATGGGCTCAGAAAACGGTAACCTCGTCACCTCGATTCATAAAGCAAAACTGGCCAAGGCGAGGTAACCTTGTGATGGCATAAGAGGGAAGGAAAAATTTGGTCTTCCATTTTTCTAATTTTTCAGGAATGGTGCAACAAGGGTGAGACATAAGAGGTTGCCAGCTCTCGGGAATAGGCATGGTAGACGGAAAAATGACTTCAGGAAATGAAAAGAAAAGCAAAGAAATGAAAGGAACTCTAGAATTCAGAACCCACCAAAAGACTTGCCAAAGTCTGGGTTTGAGGACGCTGTCGTGAAAGATCACCGGAAATCGCTCCGCCGCTAAGACCGCCACAAAAAAGAAAGCAAAAGCAAGAGCAAAGTGAAAGCAAAGAAACACAAATGAAGAGTATGATGGGAGGAAGGCTTTTATAGATCGAGAAAAGGCAGCCAAGAGGCCATCATAAATGATGCGTGAAGGTGAAGCGTCGCCATAATTGCTCCTTGCGCATGAAAAGATGTGCCCATCCCAGCTAACGCCTACCATGTGTCACCCATCATCAGCAACAAGGTCTCATTTGTCTAGCATCCAAAAAACTCAAGCACATTGCTCGAGACTAACACACCTAGTTTCAAGACGCGTCGATCCATTATCCTATGGCGGGAAAAGTGAACAAGTTGAGAATCTCGGGAATACCGAAAGCCAGATAGGCGACACCTGTCCAAACAGGGCTTATCACCTAAAAAGCAGAGTGCCTCCCCTGCCTACGTCGTACTCCGAGCATGAAGTCAAAAAGGTCAGAGGTTCAAGGCTCCGTGCCGCCCTATTCGACCGAAAACGGACATCATACTACGTGGACCTCCGGGAGTCCATGAGGGCGTCCTGACAAAACTGCCAAGTTACGCGCAAGACGGACGCCAAAAGTGCTACTTGCCAAAGTCTTCACTTCAGTTTTCCAAGGGGGGCATGTGATAGCCAAAGTGCTATCACCCTGACCACCTACCGACCACGGGAAAGAGGGAGCCAGACACCTGAGGTCTGCGACCTCGGAAACGACTCCGGACTCAAGGAAGTCATACACCTGGGGCATAGGACCTCAGTAGCTCGCCAAAACCAGCTTGGGAACCAGCGTATCACCTCCTTAGGGACGGTGACTAAACCAGCTTCGGGGGAGAAGGACTGACCACCCTCCGCAAGAGAAAGCCCCCTGAAGATAGAACTGCCGAAGTACCAGCCTGACTCCGGAAGAAGGCCCCTCATCCTGAAGTAAGACATCGACCAGAAGGACCTCGATTGTACGGCAATAGCAATTAAGGAGTCTCTAAGACTCCGGTCACTTTCATCTCTGATACGCCACCTTCAGGCACGCTCTGATACACCACCTTCAAGCACGCTCTGATACGCCATCACAGGCACGCTCTGGCACGCCGTCGCTGTCTGATGTCCTGTCATGAGGGGCTACAACTTGCAACCCGAGGAGCCTACAGGTGGCTAGGGTCCTCCGCGCTCGGAAGTACACCATTCGACCATACACGTGTCGAACATGTGTCATAATCCAAAGGGGTCACCCTTTTTCTTTAATACAAAGAAAATGGTCACAGAAAATGGGGCTGGGCTCTCTTCTGGAGGAGAAAAAGGGACAGAAAGGCTGGAAAACAGAGGATGCTCTCCTCTCTCCACCTGAATGCTCTTCCCTCCAGCCCTCAGAAGGATCTCCGCCAGGCAAGCGCCTCTTGTGCTTATTACTACGCCATTCTCCCTCTCTAAGCACTGATTTGGGCGTCAGAGGTTTCCTCTCGGAAAGCCACTCCAGGGGCCTCCTAACTGTTAGGTACCTCCTAAGTGCTTAGCTTAGGCCAAGAAAAACAAAGGAAAACAAAGAAAGTATAATGGAGAGTGAAAAGAACTATGGAAACTAGTACAGTGATCTATGCGTAAAACTAGAAACCTTCAGGCCTTAACTGCACCTAGAAGCTGGACTATGGAAAACTGACAGAAAACAGAGAAGAGGGATCAAATTGTACACTCAGATTAGTGGTACAATTAAAACTACAAACGTAAAGTTGGCATTTTCGGCCATGCAAGTTTATTGGATGACTAGTGCAAGACTAGACCAAAACTAGTAGGCAATAATGATTGCTAGTCAAGTCTTCTCTACCACTAAAGAACTATTCACTAGTTAACTAGTTAAATTAACTAGTCTTTATTCTAGTTACATGGCCGGTTACACATGGGGAATTAAATCACTTTGGTACTCGTGTTTGATGTGTACATGGCATTATAGGCCATGAAGTGACTTAAATGTCCATTTAGGCACAAGTTTAAGTGGCGGCCTTGTGTTCATATGGAGTTGCGGGCTACATTGTTTCATGCAAATAAATGGAAGCAAAAGTTAGCATTTTTGCTACCTAAAATACAAGTCTTTCGGCCGAAACTAGTCAAGACCATTACTTTGCCATTTCGGGTTCTTTGCTCTTCACTTGATCGAGAGTTGTTCTTGAGAGTTCACCCACCATTTGGCCTTGAATTCAAGAAATCCTAAGGGCATTGAAGGATTCAAGCTTGGAGAAGGTTGTTTCGGCCTTTTCTTTCTCAGAATCAAGCCTTGTTCTTGGAGATTCAAGGAAGGCCGAGCCTATTCAAGCTAGGGTTAAGGCTATTTTGAGCAAGGAACATCAATGCATGCAAGTTAGCATTTGGCCGAGAAGCTCATTTTGAGGTAATCCTATGTTCTTCATCCAATTGCATGGTAATGGTGCCATGAACGTTGATTAATGATGATTAGGTGATTGTATGTTGGATTGGATGGGTGAAGAACATTAGTGTTTGGCAATGGGCATTATGGCCAAGGGCTTGAAGTAGTGTGATTTGGTGTTCATTACTTGATTACATGGTATTGGTGCCATGAACAATGATCATTGATGATTAGGTGTTTATGTAATGGGCTAGTTTGATAAAGAACACTATTGTGTGAAAATGGGCATTTTGGCCAAAAACTTGGATTAGTGTACTTGAGTGTTATTCACTTGGTTACATGGTAATGATTCCATGAGTGATGTTCATTGATGATTAGATGATCATGTAATGAGTTAGTTTGATGGATAACACAAATATGTGGAATTGGGCATTGTGACCGAGAGCTTAAGCTTGTATATTGAAGTGTTCTTCATTAAAATCGTGGTAGTTAGTCCATGAGTAAGTGTTGTTGATGCCTATGTATTGTTATGGTAGGCATTGTGATTGAAGAACACTTGGGCATTTGAAGTTTGGCTTGAGACCGAAAGCTATTGAGGTAGGGTTCACTAACACTTGATATTGCTTGGGGAATTACCATGGTTCAAGTGTTTAGAGTGACTAAGTGATGGTTGAAATTTGCCAAATGACCTTAGTTGCTTGATGGGCTATTGAGTTTTCACTCGGTTGAATTGTTGATTAGCTAATTAACTAATGTACATGTACTAGAAATGCAAGTAAATGTGGCCTATTTGCTTAGCATTTTGGAGCTCTAAGTGGAAGTGGATGGTTTGATGGTGTTTTGTGTGCAATGTGCACATGGGTACATGTATGATTATTTGGGCCGAGAGCAAAATGTGGAGTGTGTGTGTGTTCTTGTGTGCTTTGGTGCTTTCCATGTGCTTGCTAACCCCACTTATGGAATTGTGGATTTTATGCCATGGTTATTTATCTTGTATATGTATATGCATGGTTTTCCTTGTCTTTGTGTTTGTTTTGCAGGTAAAGCTAGCTAATGGGAGGTTAAGCTTTGAGTGAATACTCAGCTTAACTAAATAGACTCTTATTAGAGTTGAATATGTATAAGTGAATCCTACTGAGTTTTACTCACTGCCCATCCTTTTATTTTCAGGCAAAGACATTCGGCCTGAGTAGCACTAGTTTGCTCTGTACTTGTGTTTAGTGCTTGTTTGCTTGTTTAGCGAGGTATGTGCCAATGTGTGCTTGGCTTATTAGTTCTGGTACATTACAAGTCTTATAATCTTGGTTGGCCGAGACTTATGTGATAAGTATGCAGGCTGTAATTGGAGACTTGTCTAGGAAAAGCTATGGACACTTGGACTTTGGCTCTGATCATAGTATTTACTTTCATGACAATGAATCAGGCAATTGGGTTGGTGTTGCAGTGTGTGCTTTTGTATGGAATTCTCAAGGTTCTGTTTGACCATTAATGGTCTTGGTATGTAATAACTTGGCATGTTTAGCTTTCGGTTTCATGGCATGTAGCCATGTTGGACTCTAGGTAGACTACCCTTTTTGTGTACGTATGTGTAGTCCTTGATGCCTAGACTTGTGATGCTTTTTTTGGGATTGTATGCCAAGTTATGTATGGGCTTATGGATGGCTTTATGCTTGTACATGTATGCTGAATATTTTGGGCCAATGTATGGCACTTTTATGTGAATAGTTATGGGCCTAGTCTTATGGAAATGTTGAGCATCATTATATGTATGTTGTTGACCGAGAGCATCATGTACATATTAACTTATGGTTTCAAAATCTAAACCAATAATGTGGCTTTTTGGTTGTCATATAGGTAGCACACTTGATTGCACACCAATTATGCACTTAAAAACTTCATTAAGTGTTGCCTTGCTTGGTATGTAAGTATTCAATTAAAACCTTGCTTGTTGTGCAAGTTAGTGGTATTGGGCTTTGCCTTTGTTGCAAGTATTGTTGGACTTGTTTTAAAGCCACCTGGGCCACCTCCCAGGCCTCTCAACTTAAGAAAATAAGACTTGTGAGTTCATTTAGAAACTTATAGGCCAGGGCCTGAGCGAGGTGTGACACTAACCCTTGTTTTCTGAATGTTTCAGCCGGGTCTCCTTGGGGAACCACTGCTCCGGGCTCTCCCCCGTACCGGAGGTACCTCCCGTCCTCACCTACCACAGGACCAAGAAGCTGCCGGCCATCCTCTAAGGTGATCCATCTTGGACGCCTTCCTTTCGCACCTCCGGGACCCCCTGCTGCCCACAGCACTGCACACAGTGGAGATGCTGGCTCTGCCTAACAGGACCACATCAGATGCTGGCTCCGCATGAACCACATCACATAGCTTTTTTCACATTAAAATTGCCTATTACACAGGTATAGTAAACATACCAAGGTCCTTACACTTCTCAGGCAACTTTCTTTGGATTATTGCTGACACATTCTCCCCAACTTTGATTGTCTCATCAACCTTTAACTTCTTTTTATTGGTGCACAACTCCTTTAGAAACTTGGCATACAGCGACACCTGCTTGATTGCATCTAGCAAGGGTATGTTGATTTCAACCTTCCTAAAAGTTTCAAGAATTTCCTGCTCGGTCTCCTCTTTGTTTGATTTAGCCAACCTGCCAGGAAAAGGAGGTGGGATCAGAATTGTTGATTTTGGAAAAATTGGCTTGCTGCTTACCTCCTCAGTTGGTGCATCAGATGTTGATGGTTTTATGCTATCTTGTTCCTTTTTAAGTGCTGCCATTTTTTATGTGGTGGTTTGCACCTCTTTGCCACTTTGAAAGGTCACGGCATTAACATGCTCTCTTGGGTTGATTTCAGCTTGAGATGGCAGTCTCCCTTTTTCAGCTTTAATTTTGTTCAATGAGGCTTCCAATTTTGAAATTTGGTTCCCCAAGTCCTTAATGCTAGCCCTTGTTTCCTGTTGAAACATTTGAGTGTTAGTGGCTAAAGCTTTCACAATATCTTCTAAAGCCATACCTGAATTTGGAGCTTGGTTTTGTGGTGGAGGAGCTAGTTTGTTGTAACCGACAAATGGATATAGTGGCTGATTATTTGGTTGCCTACATCTCATATTCGAGTGGTCTCTCCAACCAGGGTTGTATTGATTGGCATAGAGTCATACATTCTTGGTTGGTTAATAAACCCGCTTACCACATTCACTTGAGGTGTTGTATCCTCTTGCAGCTGTGGGCACGAGTTAGTAAAGTGTCCTTGAATAGAGCAAATGCCACAAACTCTAGAATTTTGGGCCTGTCCCAAGGTAACTTGTCTAACAAGAGAGGTTAGTTCAGAAAGTTGAGCTTCAATATTCGAAGTTCCTACCTCATTTACCTTCTTCAGCACATGGTCTACCTGTGTCCCAAATTGTTGCGAGTTGGCTGTCATTTTAGAAATCAGGTCTTTTGCTTCTTCGGGCATCTTTTGTACAAATACTCCTCCACTTGCAGCATCTAACATACATCGATCCATGAACAGTAGGCCTCCGTAGATGTATTGCAGCAACAGTTGATTAAAAATCTGGTGATGTGGGCAGCTCACACATAGCTGCTTGAATCTTTCCCAGTACTCGTAGAGACTTTCTTTGTTGTACTGCTGAATACCGTTGATTTCCTTCTTAATCATTCCAGCGCTTAAAGCTGAAAAAAAATTTCCAAAAATTTTCTCTTCAGGTCATTCCAGGTTTTAATCGAACCGGAGGGAAGGTAGTACAGCCAGTCTTTTGCCTTGTCCACCAACGAAAATGGAAAAGCTCTCAGCTTAATCTGTTCTTCTGTAATCCCTTGTGGTTTCATGGTTGAGCAAACATCATGAAATTCCTTCAAGTGTTTGTGGAGGTCCTCACCTGCAAGACCACGAAAAGTAGGCAATAAATGAATTAATCCATATTTTAATTCAAAAGCAATGTCAATATCAAGGAAATCGATGCACAAGGGTTGCTGGACAACATCTGGAGTTGCCAACTCCCTTAGTGTTCTTTGTGCTGCCATCTCTATATTAACAATTGCTTCTTCTTCACTTTCTAAGTTGCTGTTCACAGATGTCGAAGCTGAAAAATTGACTGCTTGCTTTTTCGCTTTCCTGTTTGCCTTTGCTGTCTTCTCACTAGATCAAACACTAATTCACCTGTATGAGAAGATCTGGGCATAAGTCAGTTAACTGAGAAAGAAAGAAAAGAAAGAAAATAAATAAATAAATAAATGAATGAAAAGGAAACTTTAACAGAAAAAGAAATCTCCCCAGCAACAGCACCAAATTTTTTGGTCAATTGTCGAAACCGCCAAAATTAATTTCGTTACTCCTAACAACTCAGAATAAATAAATTTGTAGTCTAGCAATGAAAACCAGGTCGAATCCCAAGAGAAATTTCTTTAACCAAAAGCTTCCTGTCAAAAAACTGAAATAAAAGATTGGGGGGTTTTCTTGAAACGATTGCTGAAATAAATTAACGGTAGAATTAAAATGAAATTAACTAATACTAAAAATGCTCAGTTCAAGGTTGATTACCTATTCCAATCACACAGTTGATCATCGAAAGAAAATATTTCTTCAATCCAAGTAAATAAACAAGACTCTCTTTAAAGCTAAAAAGAACCCTAAGAATTCAGTAGTAAAATTAACCAGAAAAAACTTCAGATTAATTTCTTAATTTTGAGTAACCAGATATTGAAAAGCAATTTCTAATTATCTCAAAATCAGTATTAAGATTAATGAACAAAAGTTTATTCCAGGCAATAATCCAAAAGCTTGAACAATTTAACCTGTCTTACTTCTCCGTATGAATTAACCAGAAATAAAAGTAATCACCAATCAATTCACTTGCTTCTAATTAAATTTTTCACCTAAGCGGTTGAAAGAAAAATCAAGCAGATTTGCAATCACATAACCAGTCCAACAAGCGAGAACAGGAAAATTAATTGCAATAAATCTGAAAAACAAAGAAGTAAATACTTGAATTTAAAGAAAGTTTAAGAAAGAAAAATCAATCCTCACAACCAATGTTGGTGATGGAAATCTTCCCTAGAACTGAACCAGAAAATTACTCAACATATTAACAGAAAAGAAACTAAAAAGCGAAAAGGAGAGATGCCCCCCGAGAGTCTGGCGGCAGTGAGCTTTTAAACCAAAAGACCAAAAACCTATGGCTAAAATCATAAAAACTTCCTAAACTTTCTACATTGTTACAAAATTACCCCCAAAAAAATAAAAAGATTCAAAATAACTATAAGGTTTCAAAGTTGTCAGCCAAGCAATGCTCCAAAACAGCAATAGCAACTTCAAGCTGATATTCGGCCTTGATGCAGCCATTATTTCTCAAAACGCAAAGCATAAAAGTTCTATATCTATTTCTTATATTCAAAATGACCCCTGAATCGCATAAAACGGACATCTACAGCCAAAGATATGCCCAAAATACCGCAACTGCTTCTGAACCAGCGGTGACTCGCAAATTGTGAATTTGAAGCTGAATTTTACCTTCTTAACTTGAAAAATTGATTTCATGGTCTGAATGTCATTTGTAGCTCCAGATGTTAGCTTTCCAATGAATCAAGAATCACTTCATTCTAATCTCTGTAGCTCAAGATATGATTTTTCTGCCGGAACATCACCAATCTATCAACATCCTAAAAGAGCACAACCAAATTAAAACTTGTAAAATGGAAAATTAAATTCACTTTCAATCAATTAAGTCCATATATGCTCTAAGCTACAAAACATACTCAAAATATATATTTAATTTTCAAAACATATTAAAATATACTAAATATGAGAGAAATAATAATAATAAATATGAGCTTATCAGGCCGAAACATTATATAGGCATAAATAGTATCTACTATGGGTTAGCACACACAAACAACTCAAACTAGCAAATGATTCAAAATCAAATGAGTTCACAAGTCCATCCTTGTGGAGCTTGGATATGCAGGTCTCATTTATGTGGCCCAGACGACACTGCTGAAGATAGGTCAGGTTCGAATCATTCAATCTAACCTTCTTGATATCCACATTATAGATTGGATATTTGAGTTCTAGAACATACAACCCATTGCTAAGTTGAGCACAACTGTAAAAGATTTCATTCAAATAAATAGAACAACATTTTTCCTTTATTATAAATGAAAAACTTTTATTGTCCAAACAAGAAATAGAAATCAAATTTTTAATAATAGTAGGCACCAAGTAGCAGTTGTCTAATTCTAAAACTAATCTACTAGGAAAAGTGAGAACATAAGTTCCTATGGCTAAAGTAGCAACCCTTGCTCCATTTTCCCTTGGGCCAATCTTCTGCTCATACTTAGATCCTACACATTTGCACAAACGTGAGATCCACATCTAGTATCCAAGACCCAAGATAAGGAAGTAGAAAAGTTAGCCTCGATAACAAGAATACATGAAGTAAAAGTCTTACTTCCCTTATCCTTAACAAGTTCTTGAAGATTCAGCTTGCAGTTGCGCTTCTAGTGTCCAGGTTGCTTACAGTGGAAGCACTCCCCTTCCTTTGGCACACAACTAGATGGCTTTGAAGTAGCTGAAGAAGAATTAGCAATGGACTTTCCTTTAGCATTGTTATTCTTCTTCTTGGCTTTTATGAGCATGAGGTAAGCAACATCCAAATCCACTAGAGCTCCAAGTTCATTAGTAAGCCGGCCCAACTCACTAAGAACTTTAGATGCTTTCCACTACTATTGACTAGCTAGCCAAATAACATGAACCTGAAAGCTCACTACATGCCCATCTAGCAAGCTAAGATCATATAGCATAAATTGACTATCACTTAGCCGCCATTAACTACTTGTTCATGGAAATTTACCAAGAAATCACGTAGAACATGAACCCTACCTCAAATCCAAGCTTGAGTTCTCGGTTTGTACTTGAATGCTCAAGACCAAGCTTGTAACTTCAATGGTGGTGCCGCCAAGTGCCGAAAATGAGGAATCCAAGCTTGATTTCTCTTCCAAGCTTAATTCATCAACAAATTGGCAAGATTTCGGCAGCAACTCACCAAGAACTTCAAGAACTCATTTCGGCCTTGTAAGGGTGAAGGTTAACCTTAAATGATGGCTTAAGTTTTTGTGGAAACATGCATTAGCCGGGTGTAGGCCACATGGCCTAAAAAATGGCTTAATACCCATCTAGGCCTTGATTAAATTTGCATGATCTAATGCACTTCATCCATACTCCTTAGTGATATAATTATCACCCGAAAGAGTACTCAAAGTAGTCCTTAAACTTTATTTCTCAACATCAACAACATAAATGGTTTTCATGTTGATAGCCGAAGTGCCTGTCACCCTTCAAACCCATAGACTCGGGTAAGGCACCGCCCTGGAAAATGAAAGCACTAACTTCGGAAAGGAGGATGCTCGGCCCCCTTACATCTGACCTTGGTAATTCTTCATCATCCCTGGAGACAACAATACCAGCCTCGGGAATATGGTCTATCATCACCCTCAGTGAGACGACCAAACCACCTTCGGCAAGGAAGGGCGCCCTCGAACGAGACCACCCTTGGCGGGGATATTCCTGGATTACTGAAGTGATCTCGAGAGATGGTTCTCCTACTTCAAAGAGGTCTCTTCTACCAAAGGGACCTCGGGAGTACGGTAGAAGCAATTAAGGGGCCTCTGACACATCCCCGACACGCCACCCCCAGACACACACTAACACGCCGCCTTCAGAGACGCTCTGACATGCAGCCCTCGTGCGGCATAAGCTCCTGACCAGGCAGCCTGTGGCGGGCTAAATGTTCCCCCTTCTCCTCGACGCTACGGATCGCATCTGATCGAACACGTGTCACAATCTGCGCCGGCCACATCAAACGGACTTCTACTGTTCACCCCTCTATAAATATTTGGTAAGCACCCCAGGAAAAGGTAATTGGACTTCTAAGGAGAAATCTCTCCATTTATTGCTCACTCTCTAATTCCAAAACACTGACTTGGGCGTCAGAGGCTCCTCCCCGGAAAAGCACGCCGAGGACCTCCTAACCCTTGTTTTTTCTGAGTCTTTGCAGTCCTCCTACCAATGGATCATCCTTACCCAAGCGTTCTCTCACCGGCAGTCTTTGCTCTAGGCTCACCATGTCACACAACGACGATCCTGCAGGGCATCATTTGGCACCGTCTGTGGGAAACATCTCCCAGGTCACCATCGTAAAGACTCAGCGCTCAAAGGACAAGGGACTCCCAAAGTCCACCTCCGCGCCAGAGGCTCAGCCGGTGACCTAGCTGCCCATTGTAGAGAGTTCTACATCGGAAGATGATCGCCCCCTTATAGTAATGATGAATTTCTTATGAGACTTCCAGCGCTCTATCGTTGCCAAAATGACTCGCCAGCTCGACCAGAGCTGGCCCCAGCCTCTATCGGGCCGAAGGACCTCCCCTTCGATAGTACCCCGAGAGGGAGGCTCGAGGTCCACCTAGCAGAGTTTTGGGAGTGAGGACTCTCTCAATGCATCTTCAATGGAGGACGTCCCCCTATGGCGCAACCCTCCCGGGAATAAGCCCCAAAAGAGACCAGGGCCTCATCTCGGCAGAGTCCAACCCCATACCGAGGGTCTCAGTCTTCTCATCACCATAGTTATTCTCCGAGAAGGAAAGAAGTTCACCACTGCAAGTGGCCACCAAGCAGCAAAAGGAAGCCAACACTACTGCCCTTATGGAAAAGATCTTCGGAAGATTGGAAAAGGTTGAGAGGCAGATCTCCCGAAAGCCAGTCTGGTCGATGTTGTCTGACACCTATACCGGAGAAGAGTCACCCTTCGTGCGGGAAGTAGTAGAGGCACCCTTGCCTAGTGACTTCAGGGTGCCATGCTTAGAAACCTACGATGGGTGTAGCGACCCTCAGACGCACCTCACAAAGTACAAATGGAGCATGGTGCTCCACGGGGCCGATGACGCCACCCTCTGCAAATGCTTTGAGGTGAGCCTCTCTGGTTCAGCAACTACATGGTACAACTCCCTGGCTCATGGGACCCTGCTGAGTTTCCAAGAACTGTCTACTGCCTTCACTCAGCAGTTCATTGGTAGCAGACCAACGGCCAAGATGCCGGCACAAATGTTTGACATAGCATAGCGGAGTGGTAAAACCATTCACGACTATGTCGAAAGGTTCAATCGAGAAGCACTGAATGTGCCAGACTTTCGGCCTGAGATTCGTATCCTCACAATGACAAGAGGACTTCGGAGGGATTCCCGGCTCTTCTATGAGTTCTCTAAAGACTCTCCATACACCTTGGGAGAATTCTACCAAAGGGCCGAACAACACATGACAGCCCAAGAACTCAGGATGGGGGGACCAAAGGTGGAACAACCTCGGTCTGAAAGACTAAGTGATCAGCCTCGACACCAGAATGAGGTTGGAGGAAGGCCCCGAAAGCAAAGGGGTAAAAGGCCAATGACATTCACTCCCCTGAACGCCATAATAGCCATCATTCTTATGGCCTTGGAAAGGCAAGGAACTACAGTCCTAAGGCCAAAGGCCATGACCTCGGAAAATAAGAAAAATACGAAGAAATTCTGCCAATACCACCGAGACCATGGCCACGACACTGAAGACTGCTTCTAGTTAAGGAAGTACATTGAGTCCCTAATAAAACAAGGCCAGCTTCACCGGTACCTCCGGATGCCTTCTCCAAAGGGAAGAAAGGAGGAATAGGGAAGAGGGGATGAGGAGCATTATGATTCCGACAGACGTTGGGACTGAAGTTCTCGAAAGAATCCACCACCATCAACCGAGGTCATCCAAACCATCACCACAGGGATACCCTCAGCCAAAAGGAAAAGAAAGATAAGGGAGATCTCTATAATTGAGTACGGGAACTCGCCGAACAGGCTTGTTCGTAGAGATGGGTCCACGGTGAAGTTCCCCCATGATGATCCACTCCTCGTCACGGCAAGGATAGGGAGTTGGGATGTCAAAAGAGTACTCCTAGATGACGGCTTCTGTTAGGCACCTCCCAAGTGCTTGGCTGAGGCCAAGGAGAACAAAGGAAAACAAGGAAAAATAAAAAGGAAGAGTGAGGGGAACTATGGAAACTAGTACAGTGATCTATGTGCAAAACTGGAAACTTCCAGACCTTAACTACACATGGAAACTGGACTATGGGAAAGCTGACAGAAAACAGAGAAAGGGGATCAAATTGTACACTTAGATGAGTGGTACAATTAAAACTACAAACTTAAAGTTGGCATATTCGGCCATGCAAGTTTTTAAGGTGACTAGTGCCATACTAAGCCAAATTGTGGGAGACAACAATGATTACTAATCAAATCTTGTCTACCACTAAAGTACTATTCACTAGTTACTAGTTAAACTAACTAGTTGTTTGTCTAGTTGTATGGCTGGTTATACAAGGGTGATTATAATGCCTTGGTACTTGTGTTGTCTTATGCTTGGCATTATGGGCCAAAGGGTGACTTGAATGACATACTAGACACATGTTTTAGTGGCGGTCTTGCATACATGTGGAGTTAAGGGCTACATTACACCATGCAAAGGAATGGAAGTAAAAGTTGGCATTTTAGCTAACTAAAGACATAAGTCTTTCGGCCGAAACTAACTAAGGCCATTCACTTGGTTCATTTTTGGGTTTCATTGTTCCTTATGGCCGAGAGCTCTTCCATGAGTGTTCATCCAAATTTCTTCTTGAAATCAAGCTAATCTTGGAAGCATTTGAAGGAAACAAGCTAGGAGACTTGGTTTCGGCCTTTGCTTGCTTGGAATCAAGCTTGGTTCTTGGAGATTCAAGGAAGACCGAGCTTATTCAAGCTAGGGTTCCAAGGTATTTCATGATTCCTCTTGAATACATGGTAATTGTTCCATGAATGAAGAGTTTAAGTGCTCAATTGATGATGAGTTAAGCTAATTGAGCAAGAAATGTTTCGGTTTGGAAGTGGAATGTTGGCCGAATGTGTTGGATGAATGAACTTGATGTTCTTCTTCATTTCCATGGAAATTAATCCATGACTAAGTGTTGTTGTTGCCTATTTGTTCTTGTGCTAGGCAAGTTTGAGTGAAGAACATCAAGTTGAGCAAGTTGGAGTTTGGCCGAAAGGTGCATTTTGAGGTAATTGTGTGTTCCTCATTTGATTACATGGTATTAGTGCCATGAACATTGTTTAGTGATGAGTAGATGATCATATGTTGGATTAGAATGATGAAGAACATTAGTGTGTGAAGTTGGGCTTTATGGCCGAGGGCTTGAAGTAGTATAATTTGATGTCCATTACTTGAATACATGGTAATGATGCCATGAACAATGGTTATTGGTGATTTGGTGATTATATGATGAACTAAATTGATGAAGAACATTGTTATGTGAAAAAGGGCATTATGGCCGAGGGCTTGAAGTAGAGTAAATTGGTGCTCATTACTTGATTATATGGTATTGGTGCCATAAATATTGATCATTGATGATTAGGTGTTTATGTAATGGGCTAGTTTGGTAAAGAACACTATTGTGTGAAATGGGCAATGTGGCCGAAAGCTTGGATTAGTGTAATTAGGTGTTGTTCACTTGATTACATGGTAAATGTGCCATGAACAAGCTTCATTTGATGATGGTTGTTGATCATGTATTGAGTTAATTGATGGGTAGCACATATATATAGAATTGGGCATTTTTGGCCGAGAGCTTAAGCTTGTGTATTGTAGTGTTCTTCATTGAAATCATGGTAATTAGTCCATGAGTATGTGTTGTTGATGCCTATGTGTTGTTATGGTAGGCATTGTGATTGAGGAACACTTGGGCACTTGAAGCTTGGTTGTGACCGAGAGCTATTGAGGTAGGGTTCACTGGCACTTGATATTGCTTGGTAATATATACCATGGTTCAAGTGTTTAGAGTGGCTAAGTGATGGTTAAAATTTGCCAAATGACCTTAGTTGCTTGATGGGCTTTAAAGTTTTCACTTGGTTGAATTGTTGATTAGCTAATTGACTAGTGTACATGTACTAGAAATGCAAGTAAATGTGGCCTATTTGCTTGGCATTTTGGAGCTCTAAGTGGAAGTAGGTTGTTTGATGGTGGTTTGTGTGCATTGTGCACATGGGTACATGTATGGTTTATTAAGGCCGAGAGCAACAATGTGGAGTGTGTGTGTGTACTTATGTGCTTTGGTGTTTCCATGTGCTTGCTAACCCCACTTATGATACTATAGTATGTATATGCTTGGTTTCTTTGTCTTTGTGTTTGTTTTGCAGGCAAAGCTAACAGTTGGGAGGTTAAGCTTTGAGTGATTACTCAGCTTAACTAAATAGACTCAATTTGAGTTGTATATGTATATAAGCGAATCCTACTGAGTTATACTCACTGAACATCCTTTTATTTCAGGCAAGGATATTCGGCCTGAGTAGTGCTAGCTTGCTTGTTGCTTGTGTTTTGCACTAATTTGCTTAGTTTCCAAGGTATGTGCTAATGTGTGCTTGGCATACTTAAGGTTATGTTTGATGGTGGTTGGTGCTGCAGTGTGTACTTTTGTATGGCATACTTAAGGTTATGTTTGACCACTAGTGGTCTTGGTATGTAATAACTTGGCATGTTTAGCTTTTGGGATTCATGGCATGTAGCCAAGTTGGACACTAGGTAGACTACTCTTTTGTGTACATATACGTAGTCCTTGGTGCCTAGACTTGTGTTGGTTTTGTTGGGTTTGTATGCCAAGTTATGCATGACTTATGGATGGCAATATGCCTGTACTTGGATGTTGAATTTTTTGGGCCAATGTTTGGCACTTTTATGTGAATAGTTATGAGCCTAAACTTATGGAAATATGGTGCACTACTATATGTTTGTGTGTTGGCCGAGAGCATCATGTGCACAGTAACTTTTGGTTTTCAAAATCTAAACCAATAATGTGGCTTCTTGGTTGTCATATAAGTAGCACACATGATTGCACACCAATTATCCACTTAAAACTCCATTAAGTGCTGCCTTGCTTGAGATGCAAGTAATCAATTAAAGCCTTGCTTGTTCTGCAAGTTAGTGGTATTGGGCCTCACTTTTCCTGCAAGTAACTGTTGGGTTGTTTAAAAGCCTCCTGGGCCACCTCCCAGGCTTCTCACCTTAAGAAGATAAGACTTAAGGTTTCCATTGCTTGTTTGGCCGAATTGAAGACTTTAGTGTTAAAGTGGGTTTGGGAGTTAAACCTTGGAACTTATGGGCCAGGGCCTGAGTGAGGTGTGACAGCTTCAATACCGACATCATCTTCTCACATTTACTGCCTAAATTGGGCATCTCAAGAGGTGACCTCAACATGGTCAATTCCCCCACCTTCGGGTTTGGGCCATCCAAACTCCCAGTTCTTGGATGCATCAACCTACCTCTAATCTTGAAGGGGACCTCGCCTCAGAACCAGGAAGAACTATTTGCCTCTATCATGATGAGATTCATCGTCATTGATGTTCCCTCATCATACAATGCCATCCTCGGGAGCCAAACTCAAGGAAATCTCCACATCTGTCCCGATGTGAAGTACTTAACGGTCACCTTCGCGACCAAAGAAGGAGATGCAGAGATCTTCATCGACCAAGCTGAAGTCAGGAAGGTCTTCACCAGGGCCCAACAAAGCCCGATCAAGGTCCAAGTACAGACTTCGGCTATGGAAATCACGACAGGCGAAGCAACCACAAGAGAGGAAGCAGAAGAACTGGAAAAGGTCGGGACGGAAGACATAGAGTTAGTCCCCAGCCGGAACACCTGAGTAGGGAAAAAGTTGGCCAAGGGTGACAAAGATAGAATTGTATCTTTCTTATCAATGAACAAAGATCTATTCGCTTACTCTCCGAAAGACATGCCTGGGGTCGACCGCAGGATAAACCACCATAGCCTCAAAGTTCGCCCGGATGCTAAACCAGTTCGGTAGAAAAAATGGAATCTATCATCTCATAAGAATTCCTTCGTTAATGCCGAGGTTAGACACCTGATTGAGGCAGGGGTAATAAGAGAAGTCAAGTATCCCGAATGGCTTAGTAACGTGGTTATCGCCACAAAGAAAGGGAGTGAAAAACTCTGAATATGCATAAATTTTCGGAACCTGAACGATGCTTGTCCAAAAGACTCCTACCCTTTGCCAACCATAGACCAATTGGTGGACTCGACCACTGAATACGGTCTTCTCAGTTTCCTCAATGCCTTCAGTGGGTATTATCAAATTCGGATGAACCCCGAAGATGAAGAAAAAACCGTCTTCGTCACCGAAGTGGGTGCCTACTGCTATGTCAGAATGCCCTTCGAGCTTAAAAATGTAGGGGCCACCTATCAAAGGTTGATGAATAAAGTGTTTGACTCTCAGATTGGAAGAAACATGGAGGCATACGTCGATGATATGATAGTTAAGAGCAGAATGCCTAATAATCATATCGACGACTTAAACGAAACATTTCAACAACTTCGGGAGTTCGGCATTCGCCTCAATCCTGGGAAGTGTGTATTCGGAGTAAGTGTAGGGAAGTTCTTTGGGTTTATGGTATCGGAAAGGGGGATAGACGCCAACCCCAAAAAGGTCAAAGCCCTACTAGGTTTCCGAACACCTACAACCATCAAAGATATACAAAGGCTTACAGGAAGAATCACTTCCCTTAGTAGGTTCATTTCCAGGTACGGCGACCGATGTCGACCATTCTTCAAGGTGCTTACTGTAACACCCAGGAGCAAAGGCAACTCCGGAGTTGAGGAGCACCCTTGGAACCTAGAATGCCAGAAAGCTTGGGACGAGCTTAAAAGTTACCTAACCCGTCTGCCAACACTTTGGCAACCACAAGAAGGAGAACCTCTCATCCTCTATCTCGCCGTCACTGAAAAAGCTATGAGTTCAGTCCTAGTGAAAGAAGAGGGTGGGAGGCAGTGGCCAGTATACTATGTGGGCAAGTCCTTACATGGTGCCGAGGTCAGGTACCCAGTGCTTCAAAAAGTCTATGCCTTAGTGCTTGCAGGCAGACGGCTACGGCCCTACTTTCAAGGACATCCCATCATTGTCCGAAGTAACCTACCTCTACGTGACATAATGAAAAAGGTAGAGCATTCGGGAAGGTTGTCAAAATGGTGTATTGATCTCGGAGAGTATGACATCACTTATGAGCCAAAAAGAGCAATAAAGGCCCAAGCATTGGCAGACTTCATCGTTGAAATTCCAGGAATCAAGGATGCTGAAGTCACCTCAGAAGATCTGATAAGAACTGAACCTGAGTGGAAACTCTTCGTCGATGGAGCCTCAGGCGCTGAACACCAAGGCGCTGGCGTGGTTCTTCGGGGGCCCGAAGGCATGGAAGCTACCAAAGCCATTAAATTCGGTTTCGATGTCACCAATAGCATTGCCGAATATGAAGCCCTCATAGCAGGACCAAAGCTGGCCAGAAGAATTGGTGTAAGAAACCTTAAGGCCCACAGCGACTCGTAGCTAGTAGTCTGGCAGATGAAAGGAGATTGCGCTGCAAAGGATCCAACCTTGGCAAAATACCACGACCTCATCAAAGAGCTCATTAAAGAGTTTGATTCGGTACAAATAGAAAATGTGCCCTGAAGAGATAACGCTGAAGTCGATACCTTGGCCAAATCCAAGGAACCTACCGAGGTGCTAAAACAACATAGCACGGAGCTAATGTGCATAGCAACCTTGGAAGCAGGATGGCAGGATTCCATCAAAAAATACCTGGCAACTTCGGTACTACCCGAAGACCATGCCGAGGCCGCAAAGGTGCGAAAGTGCTCCGAGAGATACTTCCTCATCGGGGATGAACTATACAGACAAGGGTATGCAAGTCCCTTGCAAAGGTGCGTGAGTGAAGAGGACATTAGAAGAATCCTCGAAGAAGTTCATGAGGGGGCCTGTGGTTCCCACACAGGAATGGACGCCCTCGTCGAAGTGATACTTCGCCAAGGTTACTTCTGGCCTACCCTAAGGAAGGATGCAAGGCAATTTGTCCAAAAATGTGACAAGTGCCAAAGACACGCCAACGTCCAGAGGCTACCCTCAGAGTTAATAACCTCGGTGAACTATCCCTGCCCATTTGCAGTATGGGGCATTGACCTCATCGGGCCATTCCAAACTGCACCTGGAGGAGTGAAGTTCTGTGTAATTGCAGTAGATTACTTCACTAAATGGGTCGAGGCAGAGCCCCTGGCAACAATTTTGACAAAAGACATACAAAAATTTGTCTGAAAGAACATCATATGCCGATTCGGCATACCAAGGGTAATAATGG